>LUGF01042017.1:805946-819587 GCA_001625245.1 Calycopis cecrops
GTATGGTCCACTTTACGAGTCTGACCTGTGGTTTCTTTAATGTTATGAAATATTAATTTAGTAAGAGGTAATTTAATTTTATTTATATTATAAAATATTATTGTAAAATATACCTATTACCTTAAGCATACTGCTAGATGTTCTTCAGAACTAATGCTTTTGCGCATAACCGTATCGCATTTTATTAAATCATTTTTGATCAATTGATGAAGCTCGACAAATGCCGATCTTGAGCTTCTAAAATACTGGGCAAATTTATTTGACGATAAATCATGATACAAATTAAATTCACCACGAGTTCTCTTTTGTTTTATATGCGGCTCTATCCAGATGGTTCTATTTTTCGGTCCTGATAAGGCCACATACATATCAAATTCAGCATCGGAACTTTCAAATAGATCTAAAAGTAGTGCTCTTGTTGAATTCATTATGAATTTAAATAGATTTCAAGGTTTGAACACCCTGTACAGGAAGTTAACGCTTAAAACCGTGCTCTTGCAATGACGACCGTTGACCGACTGAGGGCAAAATATATATTATAGTATAGCTCCCGTGTGTGGTAGCTAGCTATAATATAATATATAACAAGGTATATTAATATATATTATAGCTACGTCTGTGACGGCCTTAAAACTGTAGAAGACGTCATTCTGTCTGTGTCTTGTGCGGCTTTCACGCAAAAACTATTGGACAGATTTTGATGATTTTTTTTGTTACATAGATATTAGTGCTTGGTAACACTTAGGCAGATCACACACGGCACGCGGTTGGCGGTGAGGCGGACCTCAAGTTACATTGGGCTCTATGAAATCCGTTGACACCTAACACACGTACACCGCCAGACCGCGCGGTCGAGCGGCGCTCTCGCCGCGACCGCCTCTCCGCGCGGCCGTCCGCGCGGAGAGGCGGTGCCCTACACACAGGCAACCGCGTAACCGCGCGGAACAAGAATTTCAACAGGCATACAAATTTACTAAAATTTGCAATGTTTATATTTTAGATTATTCACACATTACTTATTCTATAATAAAACAATAATATAACATTAGGACATAAGAATTACACAATAAAATAATATTACAACACAGTATATTAGACAAACAACGCTAACATGAAGTTTAGATTTTCTTATTTTATATTAGTCGCACACTATTATCTCTACGATAGAACAACATTATACCATTACAACATAAGAATCACACAAGAAAATAACATCTATATCTATATGTATATTCTATATCTATACTTCTATATCTATATCTATACCTACTATGTAATTATGTATGTTATGTATATAATAAATCTGTAGAAGGGTCAATTCTGTACATTGAAAATATTGAAAAATAAAATAGCAGAGGGTGTGACTGGATCGATACCAAACCCAAATATGCGATTAAAAAAAATTTTGTCTGTCTGTCTGTCTGCCTGTATGTTCAGGCATCACGTGAAAACTAACGGTTCGATTTCGATGAAACTTGGTTTAATTATACCTTATTATCCTGGGCGTAAAATGGGATACTTTTTATCCTTAAAAAATACGTAGAAAAAAAATAAATCCATCCATGCGAAGACCGACATCCGCGCGGACGGAGTTGCGGGCGGAAGGTAGTTTAAACATAATACTTTAAGCAAACATATTCAATATTTTTTTAATATCTTTATTGTCTCATTGCGTATAACTATTATTATATTACCTATATGTAAGTATCGACCTACCTATAATGACCTAGTTAGATTAGTGTTTATTTATTATGACGGACCTTCGTAAAAAGAAAATTGGAATCCTAATGAATTTAGTAATGTGCGTTTTATAGGTAACTTTCATAAGTACATACATTCTGACGTAGCAGTCGGATAAAAAATACTTCATTACATAAAAATAGGGAACAAAACATAAAAATTGTTTTAAAAAAATTACAAAGACTGAGATAGATTCAATAATGAGAATGATTGACTGACTGATTATTTGAAGTAATAAAAAAATAAATTGGAAAAATATGTCTTTTCTTCTTCGCTTACCTCAAAGTCACAATAAGTTTTTCTTCCGGTGAAATAAAAGGACGCATGCTCGTATTTATTCCGGAAAATTTTCTCCTTATCTTTGATAATAAATAATGAGATGAATAGGATATTCGAGTAGGTATAGTTAAAAAACTTATCGTCATTGTTTCTTAAACATTTATAAAATAATACGAATGTCCTATTTATAGCTCTGCTCCTTAGAAATGGATGAACCCAATATCTTCTTCTTTTTACGTAACAAAAGCCAGATTGCTGCCACAACTTCAGCGTCCATTCTCGTCAAAACCGCGTAAAATCCATTCGCGCGGTCAGGCGCGTGAACCGCCTTACCGCGCGGAGAAACGCTACGAAATGCGCTCGACCGCCTCCGCCAACCGCGGCGATGAGCGGTGCCGTGTTTGATTCGCCTTAGGCTATAATTTATCAATATATTTAATGAAAAAAATTAAAAAATATACTATTGTAGGGCAAAATAACGGATTGAAAATTCGACCACATAGTACTACACGTTACCATGACAACATATTTCCAAAAGTTTGGTAAAACCAAATGTGCATGCCTTAAGCACTCGTGTCATACGTATGTTATTTAAATTAGATACTCATGATAACATATACGTTTTTCACCAAAAATTGCTTTTTTTATTTTTAATTTTCAAATAGTTTTATGGTAAACTTGAATCTTAAAGAAAATAAGTTATTTTATATTTATTAGACATCATAATGTAAAAATAAAAACTGCTTCAGATAAAAGCGATTATTACCAATATAAATTACATAATTTTAGTCGAGAAACGTTGGTAAACATAAATTATTAAACGTTAGACTAATAAAATTGTGCTGGCAGCTTATATGAATGACGCAATTAAAACTTAACCATAAAGAATGTCTCTTACCATAATGTTTTAAGTGCGCGAACGCGATTTATTCAAT
Organism: Calycopis cecrops; assembly: GCA_001625245.1. Classification (NCBI taxonomy): domain Eukaryota; kingdom Metazoa; phylum Arthropoda; class Insecta; order Lepidoptera; family Lycaenidae; genus Calycopis; species Calycopis cecrops. The sequence goes on from LUGF01042017.1 coordinate 808,901, forward strand.
TATACACTCTAACGTTGTGAAAATAAAGTCTCAAGTGGCTTTACTCTCAGAGCTCACTGTTGACACATTTTTGACGTTTACTCTGTGTATTTGTATACAAGGCTGCCTAAGATGTAAATTTTTTAGTTTCATCAGTACACATTTGATTTTTTACAATAAAACGAATAATAATTGAGTTATGGTTTTCTAATCAGTTCGTCACAATAGATTTACGGACCTATTGAAATAAAATTTAAATCGATTAGTTATGTTTTTCAAAAGTTATGGTGATTACAGAGAGAATGTTATATGTTTTTCATAGATTTTTTTCTGAAAAATTCATTTTTTTATCTAAATTGTGGGTTGGATTGCTGTTTATTGTTTAGAAAAATGACCATTGATGTTTTCTTTTATTGTGGTATGAAGGCCAACCTACTTTAAGCACTATATTATTATTTATTTAAAATAAAACTCTGACCGAACCCAGTTTTTGATTTTTAGGCGAGAGTAGAGCATACCTACGCTCGCGCTTAAGGCATGCAATAATGACAAAACAACGGTAGTCGGGTTAACTAGTATTGTAATAAAATCTTATACTTAAACATTTAATGTAATTTTTTTTAGAAAATAATTTGTTTTCTTGTGTAAAATTTTTTTAATTATATTTTTCACTTTTAACAATCTGAAAACCGAATTGCATGCTATGTTGTAGCTAACGGCGCCCATAAACATTCACATAACTAAGAATTATGATGATGCGTTACCGTTCTTTATCTTATCTTCCGATTGGTTATCTAAACGATGACAGTAGTCAGCAATCATTTTGGTATTATCATTGCCACCATTGGTGGGAGATTTTCATTCTCGTAATAAACCGCTAACTAATACATAATGTAAAGAACGCTGAGAAAATTTCATGCGGTTGAGACAACCTAAGTCAATATTTGTGGAACACTCTACTCCGGTAGACTATCAGTTTCGGGTGACGCTGTCTGAATAGAAATTCAAGTTTATTTAAAGCCACTTTCAAATAATTCTCAAGTTTCCATTGAAAGGAATATTTATTTCTTTCCACATGTTTTTTGCAAGCTCTAATAATTTTTACTTTCTAGATCGTAAATTAAATTTTCTTCTCACACTAATATGATAAAAAGCGAACAGATTAGCTTAAAATGGGTAGAAATTAATGGTTCCCTTGAGATAGATTTTAAGCAGGTTCAACCGCGTGGGAGCTAGACAAAAATATTACGCACTGTAAGAATATAGGCACCCACTGCGTATTATATAGCACAATATAAAGGCAAAAAGGATAGCTATCGTGTATATGATAATAAAATGTTATTATTATATGGTTAAAATTATCACAGTGAACCGGGACATTCAAATTTAATCTTTTGAAGGGTTGGAATACTAGAGATTAAAATAAGACGCACACCCATCTCAATCTCGTCCTCACCAATTACAGAATATTACTTAACATGTTGACAGCATATAAATCACGAGCCAGACCATAGCGCAAGCGCGTTTAGATATAACTATATTAAAATGTCATAATTATAAATTTAGTACCGCAGATTGGTTATTGGGTCGTAAGTTAATTTCACGCTAGAGATGGAATCGTTATCCTGTTAAATTGCCATGTGTGCGTTCATGCGAGCGTTGTGTGCTTCATTAGGTAGATGTGCTTCAATATACGATATGACGTGGGCAAGCAGTAAATATTAGGTATTTTTATTATTATTTATAGTCTACCGTTTACTCAAATCTTTTTGTACACTGGTGGGATATTGACAGAGTATTTTCGTTCAGTTTGAATATACATATTCTTTTCCTTTCGTGTTATAATTAAAAACCATATAGCACGGATGATCTAATGGACTACTCATCCTGCTAATATTATAAATGCGAAAGTTTGTGTTTGTTACTCCTTCACGCAAATCTGCTGTACCGATTTTCATGAAATTTGGCGCACACATAGAGAGTCACATAGATTAACTCATAGGATAGTTTTTATCTCGAAAAAGTGTTCTTATGGGAAGCCATGGGATGAGTTTCTATTTATTCTTACAGCGAGGCGCAGCTTATGACTTTAGAAAACCACAATATTCTTATATACAAAGGAAAACTTTTCCAACAAGCTCAAGGCTTCTACAAACCAAAGTCGCGGTTTTGGTCGCTTGCAGATTTGTAGGATTACAATGTACGGTAGGTACGTACTGCTATTGTAAATTCAAAATCAGCATCGGTATTCATTTATTTATGTAATAGTTTTAAGTTAAAACTACTAAACATAGTATAATTTTTGAAATAAAACCTATTAAGTATAAAGTAATAAATCAAATTAATATCAAATATACATTGTCGATCGGCTGGCGCAGTGGTCACAGAGCTTGGATAAGCGCAGCATGTTGCGCCAGGGGTCCCGGGTTCGTATCCCGCCTAAGTCATGAATTATCTATGTAGTATATGTATTTCTCTATTAAAATTTTTACATATATAAAATTTCTTAAATTTATAAAAATATATTGAATATATTCCGTATTCTAGTACCAGTAACACAAGTCCTTACAGTAATTAGCACAGGTCTAGACTAACGTGCTGTGTTAAATCCACAGATATTATTATTATAATATACGAAAGGTAAGAGATGAATTTAGTCCCCGTTTATGTTCAATGGGTTTACACTAATAGAATTTTGGAAGGGTGTAAATTTAATTCTTTACTTAAAAATTGACATGTTGTTTTTCCTATCTTATGCAAATAATTTTGTAAGAGTTAGTGCCATGCAGCGTTGCAGCCGGTTCTACCTTTCTCTCACACGATACTGGCATAAAGTAATAGCTGTGCTATCGCCTTTCGTGCGGTATTGGGGTACCCGGTGGCCTATGGAGAGGAAGGAGGAAGAAAGTCAACGAGTCGGATAACCTATTTCCAGATATGAGCCATAAATCTCATTCATTCTTCTGAATTCCGAATAAAGTAAAGCTTTCTTATTCTTCGTAAACCGACGGAACAGATTCTTTACAGCCACCCAAGAAGCCACAAATGTTTACTACGATTTTCTAATAGTTGAAGTAGCTACCGTCGCGTCGCCTGTTGCCATAACAATCCAAATGAAGCCCCATAAAGGTTTTTTTTCTAAACTTCCATAGCATAAGTTCAGGCCCAACAAATTATACATTCGTTTTATAACGTAGTCGGACTGGAGAGCACGTTCGCAAATGAAATCGTCCGCCGTCCAATGTCGCAGGCAACACAGATTGATCGATTAACTGGAATTGAATCACAATTCAGAAGCCCAGGAAAAAATATTCTTCTTAGCCAAGGCAATCAAAAACAGCTGCTAGTTCAATTATTATTATCTATAAAAGTTAAAGTAAATTAAAACCTAACCCAAGCTGTTACTTCTTAGTGTTACGACTTAAGCAAAGAAAGGAATAAATCCGGAATATAGAAAAAGATGTTATTAATTTTAGGAAGAGGTGCCACGCTGCATGCATGCTTGCATCCGCATGTTCGGGGAGGTACCTCTCGTTTAAGCTTTGGTCTCTTGATCGTAACGCACAATGCCGCGGTATGCGGCACGCGGTGCCGGATACTTCATCGTATGAAAAACGTCGAGTATGGTCTCTCGTTCCGCCGCAGTTTGCGTCAGCGGCGAGGGGAAGTGGGGAGCGGGTACGCCGCACAGCGCTGCGTCGTACTCGTTCAACTCTGCGGTGTGCGTCGCGGGTCAACAATGGATTTGTTTGAGGACAATTTTATTGAATTAATCCGCAAATAGCAAATATCTTTATACAAAAATAAAGACAAAAGACATAAAATAAAAAAAGACATCGATTAAATGCCTTTTTATTAAAGTTTCGAAACAATCTTCACCCTCCCGTTGTAAAAACATGTTTCTCGGACTGCTTCTTTGTCTTTTCAGAAGCAGTAGAAATTTTTCTTCCTCCTCCTCCTCAAGCAAAGCACAAATTTCAATGATGTTGTTCATGTTGACACGTCTACTTTGGTAGCTGCGGCAAAATCAAATGACCGCTTCTCCGCAGAGACACGTCACGACGCAGCGTTGAACCGCATACCGCAGCGTTGTGCGTTACGATCAAGAGACCAAAGCTTTACATGAAACCGGCGTATAGTGATAGCTGTGCCGCGTTTCGTGCGGTGTGTATGTAGCCGAGGGCTACATAGAGGTGGAAGGAGTAAGGAAGGCAGCAGCAGGCAGATGTCTATTGGCGTCGATAGTCATGAAAATGGCTCGGACTGCTCGTTTACCCCCTATATCATAAAAAAAGCAGTGCAGTGCTTGCAGTGCAATATACCACATGACGACCGAAGTATTGTCGCCATGTCTCTTGGTGTGCCAGGAGCAGACAATCCTATCGTTGTCTTGTCACATAATATACTTTGTGGTGTTTTGAAGTCGTATTAATTTTTTTAAATTACTTTGAAATCTGTCTAAAAATATTTTGTATGACGATGAAAAATAATAATCAGAAAATCAACATTATATTCCATTGGCTTCATTAAAGATAATTTGTAAGCAAGGATTTGAATTGAGCCCATAGATCATTGTCGAACACAAATAATCCCCCAAATTAGTTAGGCATTACTGTCACAGCTTTCACAGTAGAATGCTTCGACACGATAGGTATGTTGATTGACCGTATTATGTTTACATTTATTGTCGGACATAAAGTGACAAACAGTAAGAGGTAGTGCCACGCTGCATGCTTGCATGCAGCCGAATTGGGCCGGCAAGACCGGGGAGGTACCTCTCGCTTACACGAGACCGGCGTGAAGTGACAGCTGTGCTGTCGCGTTTCGTGCGGTGTGTAAGTAGCCGGTGGTCCACGGAGGTGGGAGGAGAAAGGGGGGCAGCGCATCTGTAGTCTATGCAGATGTCTATGGGCGTTGGTAGTCATGAAAATGGCTACAACTGCTCGTTTGCCCTCCTATACCATAAAAAAAAAACAACGGCTTAAAAGTTAGAACAATTCGATATTTTTGATGCAAATAAATTAATAATTTAAAAACACTAGAAAAATATGCTTTTACAAGAGCACGTACGTTTTTTACAATCAAATATTATAATTAAAAGCACATAGTTTACATTTCAGCCCAGAAATAGAGATACTTGAACGATCCATAATTTATTTTTGGCTTTTTTAACACGGAGGCAGTAAGTTGGTAAGTTGGGACCTGGCAAAAATTCCATTCCCCGCTCTGTACCCCCGCACTACCCCCGATGTCGCCATATTAGGTCGACATTGCGTCACTGTTCTAAAGAATAATAAACTTCTTAATAGCAAGGCACAAACATTTAAATAATAATATAATGTCCTACTAGAATTTGGTCTAAGTCTACTTCTTCTATTCAAAGAGACGTCAAACCATATTACCACATGTATGTACTCTACGACGCTCGGGATGCAACACCGCTAACTTCCTATCCCTGGTTTCTTTTTAGAAATACAAAAATTTCAAGACTTTTTTTGTTTACTCCGACTAGAGACTCGAACCGGAGAACTTATTTCTGATTTGATATCCTTACCATAAGATCACGAGGCAGCTCGTTCACAGTATAGTCGTTCTTGTGTAATTTCAAATTACCCTCTTAATAGTACAAAAAAAATTTAATATTTACAGGTTATAAAGGAACTACTTCAGGGATATTCACAGCCGCTTTAACCGCAGCATCATGCTTTAATTACGGTTGGCAAAGGGTTATTATGAGCAAAATTAAACTCCATTTCGTCTGAAACAATTAAAGTTGAATTTAATTCCATGTTTGCACATATTACGGAGAGACCAAAATGCCAGACTTTAAATTTCTCATTCCATATAATATGATTTCCACATTTACTTATGAGTATAAATGGAATGATTAGGTTTGATAAGTTTACAAAAAATTGCTCATTATAATTTGTGATTTTCAATCGGTATGATATATCTACAGGATAGTATTTTTTGCTGTATAATGGGTTCGAGTCCTGAGTCCAGGCATATTTGTCTTTTTTATATTCTGAAGTTTACTCCTGTATGCTTTTAGCGAAGTTTTGAGAGTTAGCACAATCTTTATACATTAAGAAAATAGCTGATGATTATTAATCAGTTGAAGCTGAACCGTTGTCACGTAGGGACCAAAAATAAAAGCCCTTTTTCATATCTAAAAGGCTGGCGACGCAAGGGAAATCTCTGGTGGTAGGTGATCTCTTTTCATTAGCTAACTCGGTTGCTCGTCTGTCGCCGATACAATAAAGTAAAATACAAATAGACTTTTATTTCTCGAAAGTTCGAGTTCTCGAAAATGCGCAAACCAGCTTTCTATTAAACGTCATGGGTCAGCAGCGTTCAGAGGTAGCTTTCGGTACGCTGCTTCAAAGTGCTGGAATAATATCCCACCGCCGATCAGAGACCTGCAAAATGTACAAACTTTTAGAGTCCATTTAAAAACCAATATGTCTAAACACCAGAACAGTGAGGAAGCGCTTAGACTAGATACGAGTGCCATTTAAATTGAATTGTATATATTATAGGTAAAATGATAAAATAATAATATTAAATCCACTTACTTAGTATAATTAGGTATAGAGTGCCAAATTGCTATTACTTACTGTGTTGTGCAGTACGCTCTTGAAATTATTCTGATCACTGTCATCTCACGGTCCTATGTGTTCTGTGTTTAGTTGTAACCTAGTGTAGCTATTAATATTATACAAATATCTGTATGTACCAGTGTGAGATTACTGTGTTGTTTTTTTATTTAGTTATTTTTTTGTTAATCTATATGTTTTGTTTAAAAAGAAGGTGAGGAGATAGAATAAATTGTATATCTTTTCTGGCATTATATGTATATGTCATACTTAGTGTTGTACTCTGTTAACGTGTATCCGTTTAGTGATCTCACTAAGTGGCTCCAACGGAAGACCAGTGCTGTTTCATGGCAGCAACATGCTGAGTTGGAACCAATTTGTGACACACATAAAATTATGTATTAGTAATTTTTTTTCGTCTTGTTTTTCTTTCTTTCTCCATTTAATTCAAATGGTATGATTGTGTGTTTTACAAATAAATTATTCTTATTCTTATTATTCTTATTCCTATTTAAAATGAAATGATCATTCAGTAAAATTATATTTAAGCTAAATCCTTTCCAAGGCTGTAGCCGTGTATGTAAATATTATATGTAAATAATATGTAATAGTTAATTATAATGGGAACATTTACGATCTTTATATCAAAAATAATATGCTCAATTAACATATAATAATTTTTTTCACTAAATTTACGCGTTTTTAATTAATTTTTTTCGCGGTGTACGACAAAAAACAAAAAACCTTTAAAAATATTAAATTTTCTCATTAAGTTAAAAAGCTTTATATGTATACCAAATAAAAGAAAATATAATACATTTAAGGACAGTAATAAAATACATACCTCAGCACAATTACCTCTCTTAATATTGCTTTAAGAGCCATATATTTTCTTTCATTCTGGCTATATACAAAATATATCTCATTAAAAAATATTTTATATTATCTACAGGGTTTCCCAGAATCGGTGGAAAACCATGCAAATGCGTATGCAAAGAGAGGACTTGGGGGTTCAATATCCAAAATAAAAAATCCATCCCTACAGTAATTACATCTCAAACAATTTGTGGTCTAGGCCTATTTAAGTAAAAAAAAAACCCACGTTTTGAACAATTATTTCTCATTTTACCTTTAAAAAAAAGATATAATTAAACTGATTCCTAAAGAGTAATTTTAAGAAACTAGCTTTTGTAGACGTACCTATTTACCTTTAGGTACAGAAGTTTCTCGAGCTTAGCTAACAACCCTCTTGGTAAACGTTAACAAACATATTTAATTTCCAAAAATACAATTTTTACCTGGTTAACAGATGGGTGAAGGTCGTTCTTACTTCGTATCCTCTACCATTATTAAATTTTGACATTTAATTAAGCTAATATTTAGATTGAATAACAATAAAAAAAAATACATCTTTAATAGTCTAGAATTTAAAAAGTGAAATTACTGATAAGGCTTTAATTTATTGAAAATAGCTTATTCGATTTGGAATTAAATAAAAAAATATGCATTAGTTTTTACTTTTTAGTAAATTAAAGTATTTCAAAAACTGCTTAAAACAAAGATTCTGAAAGAGGATAGAATTTCAATTAAAATCTTGACTATGTAAATAACAATAAATAAATTAATCCAATAAGCGAATGGAGAATATAAATTACAATTCTATACATATAATAAAACTGTAGAAGACGTCATTATGTCTGTGTCTTGTCTGACGGATTTGGATGAAACTTTTTTGTTTTATAGATAATTAGTCCACGCCTCCACGGTAACATTTCGGCTATAATTTGTTGATTGCTCAACGTTCCGGAACGTTCGCGGGAAATAAATATATATAATGATGCAATCAGTATCTAGACTTGAAATTTGTATTGTATTGTACAATACTATTGTATTGTACAATACTATTGTATTGTACTGTAGGGCAAAATAACGGATTGACAATTTGGCCACATAACATTACACGTTATCATGACAACATAGTTTGACAAGACGGCTGTCGGGTCAACTAGTCTTTAAATATATAATTTTTGATTGTGTTATTCAGTTGTACAATGCCTACTTTGCTTAATTGTAGTTCTATATTTCAGATTACTCACATATAGTGTGATAACCGAATTTTATATTGATTAGCAGAACATCTAGTTACCGACTTTAAAAATAGTAGGTACTATTTTGCTTGTATTAGACCGGCAACATTTGTGCAAGTTAATCTCGTTCGGATGTAATCTGTAAGGCTCTCATGGATTGATGCTTTCAACTTTCCCGAGTTGTTGAGGACAGGGTGATAAGAACTTTTAAGATTGATGAACCTTTAAACTTAATAAAGGAATTTTTAATGATTTATACAGCGACATTGAGATATTATAAGTTACATTAGCTAAAATGTTATAATAATAAATAATATACCTATATATTATAACTGACTGTTGTGTATTAATGAGAGGAAAAGTTGAATTATATTATATAATTCGCAATTATTATTCCAGCTTTTTGGATTCATCGTCATCATTATAAATCCTTATTGTTCCTTTGATGGACGCCAAGACGACCGATCTCTTGCCACTTGCATCCTTTCGGGATCAGTTACTGTATCAATTATTTTCTTGAAATCGATATACTACAGGTACTACATGCTCAATACTATATTCAAAAGCAAAAGTTAAAAGTAGAAGCTCTTTAATCTCTGGCTATTTACGTTTTGTAAATATGTCGCGAATACAGAAACCATGAACATGAAATAATTATTATTATTGAAATGGGTTACATTCCGGGGTAACGACATAAAAATGAAAACACATACAAAAACAGTTTAATTAACGTTTTTTAACCAAATTATTTGTTATATTTAGGTTTAGAGATAGAGAGAGGCCATAGTTTAAAGAGTTTAGTAGTTTCATGGTTACAATTTTTTAAAAGATTCCAATTTAGATAAATATTCAGAAGTGGCATTAATAATAATTTGCCTCTTAAAATTAACACTTCGTTTCATAGATGGATCATTTATACATATAATAAAACTGTTGAAGACGTCACTCTGTCTGTCTTGTGCGGCTTTCACGCAAAAACTACTGGAGGGATTTTGTTGAAAGTTTTTTGTTATAATAGGTATTAGTGCTCGGTAACATTTAGGCAATAATTTATTAATATATTGTTGTGGGTAGTACTTAGTAGTAAATATATATGTGCGGGTAGGTGATCTTTTAATAAAGCAGTTGTTCGTCAGACACGCGTGTTTCAATATACAACATGGTGCCAGCGGTGAAAAAACTAGTTTGCGGTTAAATTATCGAGTTAAAAGTTTCGAATAGTTTGTAGAATTTATATTTAAAAGTCGTAGAATATGGAACACGCGCGACCACCGCCCGAGTTGTGTTTGGACGGCAGCTCCGTCAGCCGGGCTGACGCGTGGAAGCGTTGGAAAACGCAGTTTTGCCTATTTTTAAAAGCATCGGGAGTGCACAGCGAAAAGGCCGAAGTACATGCCAGCCTACTGATTAATTTAATTGGACCAGACGGGTTCGATGTTTACCAGACGTTTTCGTCCGAACACGAAAAGGATCGTGATGACGTTGCAGTGCTATTGGGAAAATTTGATACGTATTTTGGAGTGAAAACAAATCTGACGTTGGCAAGATATACATTTTTTACAAGAAATCAAGAAGCCGGCGAGTCAATTAATCAGTTTGTAACTAATTTAAAATTACTGGCTAAAAGTTGTCAATTTAAAATATTGGAAGAAGAATTACTTCGGGATCGTATAGTGTGCGGAATAAAAAATTATGTCGTAAGAGACAGGGTAATTACTGAGATGTGACGATTTGACTTTAGAGATGGCGATTAAAGCTTGTCAAGTGGACGAAATATAAACAACAGCCGTGTGCTGGAGGAGCGGGGCGCAGGCCCGGGCTCCGCGCGCGCGTACGTGGATGTGGTCGGGGCGCGCGACGGAGGCGCCGGCCGTCGCGTCGGGCTACGTGGCGGCGGGAGCGAGGCGGCCGCGCCGGCGAGCGCCGCGGCCGTGGGGCTGCCAGCGGGCGAGGGCCCGCGCGGTGTAGCAGGTGCGGGGGCTCGTGCGAGGTGGCTTCGCTGTGTCCGGCCATTGATGTGCAGTG
>LUGF01042017.1:853300-879080 GCA_001625245.1 Calycopis cecrops
AAATCTTTTCTTTTAACCAACTAGAATAAGCGAAACATCTGCAACATGTATAGATAATATTTTTAGTAATGTAGCTCCTATACAAAAGAAAATTATAAGCCTGTTAGACAGTTGGCAGATGGCCATATTTCATAATATTGACAAAAAAACAAAGCTTGTAAAGATAATATTACATGTATACCAGTTAATTTAAAACATATTGAAAGATTTAGAATTAATATAATAAACAATATTCATCTTATTAATCAATATAATAGTCCCGATGTGACTTTTAGTAAACTTTTTAAGTTAATAAGAACTAACTATAATTCTATTTTTGCATCTAAATCAGTCAGATCTCAAACAGAGAAAGGTAAATTTAGTGAGTGGGCAACGACAGGAATTTGTAAGAGTAGGCAAAGATTATATGAGCTTTATAATGAAAAACATATAATCATAGTGTATCTTTTAAAAATTATGTTAAAAAATATTCAAAGACATTTAAGCAAGTATGTAATACAGCTAAATCTTTGTGTATAAGAAATAAAATTATAAACTCGAAAAATAAAGTAAGGAAAACTTGAAATATAATAAGTAGTGAAACTGGAAAAGTCAAAAATTGCTCTTCTGATTTTTGTCTTTGTATCAAAGATAAATTATTTATTTATTTATTTATTTAATAATTCATGTACACAAAATAAAACATTAGAAATTTACAACATTATAAAACGCTGGTACATAGGACCTACTTATTCCATAATGGAATTTCTTCCAGCAAGCCTGTTTAAGGATAATGTGAATGACATATGCAATAATAGTGTGTACATTCTACTTATTACCTAACTACATTATAATAAAAGTAACATACATATTATAATCAATATAAACATAATAAATATATATACAAATAATAGTAATATATACATACATACATATACAGGGTGGCCCTGAAAATTGTGGATTAAACGAAAAAAGAAGATAAAGAGGGTCATTCCCGACAAAAAATCTCTTTACGACATGACCTTAAATCTACACTACAAAAAGTTAAGGCTGTTAATGATTTTTTTTTATTCAAATGCCTTATCTAGTAATAAATTGTGAAAAAACAATAAAAACTAATTATTAAAACATTTTTTTTTATTTTAAATTATTGTCAGAGGTTGAATCTTTATTCCAAAATTAAATTTGCTACATTGGGTGTACTAACTTGTGAGTAATTGCAAAGTTTGTAAAAAAAATTAAATTGCAATAAAAATTAATCTTTATGGTATAGGAGGGCAAACGAGCAGTTGTAGCCATTTTCATGACTACCGACGCCCATACACATCTGCATAGACTACAGATGCGCTGCCCCCCTTTCTCCTCCCACCTCCGTGGACCACCGGCTACTTACACACCGCACGAAACGCGACAGCACAGTTGTCACTTCACGCCGGTCTCGTGTAAGGGAGAGGTACCTCCCCGGTCGTGCCGGCCCAATTCGGCTGCATGCAAGCATGCAGCGTGGCACTACCTCTTACTAAAAAAACATTTCAAAAAACTTTACGATGTTTAGAGTGAAAATTACGATTTTTTTCGTGACTCACCAACTTATTCGATATTGAGCTTGGCGTCAAAAAATAAATTTTATAAAATAAATTACGTACAAATTAGGTAAGTGTTATACCTCATTTGAATTGTCATTAAAAATGCATGATTTTTTGATATAGGGTCACTTTTCTTTTTTGGAATTAATTTTTGTTGCAATTTATTTTTTTTTACAAACTTTGCAATTACTCACAAGTTAGTACACCCAATGTAGCAAATGTAATTTTGGAATAAAGATTCAACCTCTGACAATAATTTAAAATAAAAAAAAAATGTTTTAATAATTAGTTTTTATTGTTTTTTCACAATTTATTACTAGATAAGGCATTTGAATAACAAAAAATCAATAACAGCCTTAACTTTTTGTAGTGTAGATTTAAGGTCATGTCGTATAGAGATTTTTTGTCGAGAATGACCCCCTTTATCTTCCTTTTTCGTTTGATCCACCGTTTTCAGGGCCACCCTGTATAGATACATAAATACATACAATATATAAAATAATAAATACACTCAAGTGATGATATATTATCCAGATTTAGTAGTAATAAAACGTTGAATTTAGTTTAATTAATGTTGATTTAAATAGTAATCTTTTAGTTTTTTCTTAAAATTTGTAATTGTTTTACAGTCACGAATTTTATAGGGTAGGGAATTCCAGAGTCTAGCCGAATGTATTGTAAATGAGTAGGAAAAAAAGTCAGTTCGATGGGCAGGGAGCTGAAGAAGAGTGCGTTTATGTGATCTACATAAAGAATCGTTGAGATGAGCAAAGGAGAAGCGCTCACGAAGGTATGCAGGAGAATGAGGATTGTGAAGGGTATTAAAGAGAAAGTAGAGGATTCGGAAATTTCTTCTATGACGGATTGGCAACCATTCTAATTTCTTACGAAAATTAGTAACGTGATCGTACTTATTTAGGCCAAAGATAAAACGCAAGCACAAGTTTTGCAGACGTTCCAGTTTATTAAATATAGCCTCAGTAGTATCCAGACAGCAAACATCGGCGTAATCTATAATGGGCTGTATAAGAGAGAGTGCGAGGGTAGTTTTTGTAGATAAAGGAAGAAAATTTTGAAACATTTTGAGCGAATGAAGTGACAAGTGGATCTTTCTACTGATCTCATCAACATATTTGTTCCATGAAAGATTTGAGTCCATAATAATACCTAAGTTTTTAGCTGAATCACTAACAGTAATTGGGGCGCCCTCTAAGGTAATGGGTGGAAGTACTGAGAAATCAAGTCGATTGCGGATACGTAGACTGCCTATAATCAGCGCTTGTGATTTCGATGGATTTACAGTAATTCCGAAGGATTTAGCCCATTCGACGATACGGTGCAAGTCTTCATTAACATGGGTGATAGCTGAAGTGGCTTCTGATAACATGAAATGGTGATATACTTGTAGATCATCAGTATAAAGATGGTATTTAGAAGAGATCACATTAGTTATTGAGTTAATAAAAACTGAAAAAAGAAGAGGAGAAAGTACACCACCCTGAGGAACTCCACTAGTGAGATTGCACCAGTTAGAAAATGACGTATTGACCTGAACACGCTGAGTTCGGTTGCGAAGGTAAGAGTTGAACCAGGCCAAAGAAGTTGTTGAAACGTTAATAGATTTTAGTACACCAAGAAGAACATCGAAGTCAATTGAATTAAACGCGTTACTGAAATCGAGAAGTACTAGGATTGTGAGAGATTTTTTGTCCATTGCAAGACGTATGTCATCAGTTACGTTTATAAGGGCAGAAGTGGTACTATGGCCTGGACGAAAACCAGATTGAAAAGAATTTAGAAGATTATTCGAGTACAAGAAGGTAGAAAACTGTTTGTGTACAATATACTCAAAAATTTTAGACAGAATGGGCAGTATAGATATAGGACGAAAATTTGATAATGAAGAAGGTTTAGATACTTTAGGAAGAGGGATAACATTAGCCATTTTCCAGCTATGTGGAAAGATTCCTGAGGATAGCGAGTAGTTAAAAATGTGACTGAGAGCAGGAAGCAAAAATGGGAGAATTAATGAGATCATTTTCAGGGACAATTTATCGTATCCAACAGCCTGTGACGAAATGGATAGAACTGCTAATTTAACGTCAGATTCCGTAATAGGAGTAAAAGAAAAGGATGAATTGAGTATTGGTAAATCCTCCAAATATTTTAGTGTTTTAACTTTAACATTGGTGCACAAATTTGTAGGAGGTTGTGAAAATAAATTATTAAGAGCATCCAAGTCAAAATCATTAGATGAGGATATGGGAGTCTTACCAATTCCTACAGATTTGAGAAATTTCCAGATATTAGCAGTGTTGCGACCCTGAAGAGAAGCATGAAAATATTGACGTTTAGCGGTTCGGCACAGATGGTTACAGCGATTACGTAGCATTTTGAAATTCAGGAGATTGCTTTCAGACTGAATCCGCTTGTATTTTCTTTTCGCCCGATCTCTAGCTGCCATACATTCCCTAATAATGTCAGATATCCAAGGGGCTGGATTGCGCTTGACTTTTATTTTTTTAAGTGGAGCATGGATATCATACAAATCTAAAATTTTTTTATTAAATATTTCCACTTTGCCATCAACAACGTTACAGTTTATTAAATCAACCAATCAATATTTTTGACATCGTCTTGTAGAGCCTGCTGGTTAATTTTTTTATAAGAACGCAAAAAAGTAGTTTGTGGTTTGTATTTTGGGGTTCGAATCCGATAAGATAGAAACACTAAGTCGTGATAAGAGAAAGAAGCTGCGAGTTGGCCATAAGTGGAAACATTATTAGTAGAGGATACTATCATTAAGTCTAATAAAGATGGAGCACAGTTAGGAGAATGATGAGTAGTAGAAGTATGTAGGAGATGAAGATTGGAAGAAGTCAATATAGAATAGAGTTTACGAGATCTAAAATTATTTTTTACCAAACAAGTGTTAAAATCACCCATTATGATGTTATGTCGGTAAATTAAAGAGTATTTGTTCAAAAAATTATCAAAACTATCGAAATAGTCGACGTTTAAATTAGGTCTATAAAAAACTGTAAGTAACAATTTATTGTGGTGTAAACATACTTCAATTGCAAGATATTCAGCTGACTCTGAGTAATTAGAAGGAGACTGGTCAACAATTTTGAATTGAATATCGGATCGCAGATATATTGCTACCCCACCACCCCCTTTGCCAATCCTGTCATTACGTATGAGTATATATCCAGGGAGTGCATATTGAGATGATAAAAGAGAAGGTTTTAAAAATGACTCTGAAATTAAAATTGCATAAATTATAAAATATTAATAATATATAAATAACAAACAAATAATATAACAAACTAAAAACTAACTATTTTAATTCTGAAACTCACCACTCACGAGAGAGTGAGAAAAAAAGAAATAATAATATTAACAAGTGTTGTACATATTATTTGACAGTTTCGTAAGTCAACAAAACACTTGCATAAAAATATTAAACAATAAAAATACTAAATACCTAGAAAATATTTGTTCCTGGCAACTTTTCTAGTTCAAACATTTCAATAAAATCTTAAAACTACATTCCTACATTCAGATACAATTTTGAGTGGCAAAAACATTTATTAGATTTATTAAAAGTTAAACTTAAGCTGTCACTGCCGCTTATCTTTTGACATTTGTCACATTCAAGTTTGTCATAAATTAATTTATAAACAAAAATCACCGGCTTTAAATAAGTAAAAAGAATAGATTACATACCTACTTTATTATTAATAGTTGAAATACCGACATTATCATAAGACGGAAATTTGACGGAAGTACTTACAGCAGTGACGTAGTGAAACAATACATACAAGTTATGAAGTCTTCTATCAATAATACACATGTTAATGATCACTATCGTCGACGGGTTGATCGCGATGATTTTACAATTTTGGAGTCAGCTTTAGAAGTAGGGGCACTATCATCAATGTTGACTGGGAATTGAGATATTAATGCTTGCAGTGACGCCATGGTTTCAATTTTTCGCCTTGTTTTATCCGGAAGTATAACTACTATCTTTCCCTCTGCAGTCCAGCAGTTTTTGAGTCCGAAATGCTTTCGCGCTGTTATAAAAACCTGGTGGCGTGTTTTGGTTAAGAATTCGGAAATGGTTACACCGCTGCCCTTAAGTGCTGTCTTACCTGGTTTCCATGTGACAACCACTTATGATGCCATCAAATGATCAGGATTCAGGTTATTACTTGGTAACGCTGATTTGTATGATTGTAGAAACTTCTGTAATGTAATATGTGTTTATAATGATTTTGTAAATTACAATAAACGTTTTTATAACTAAAAATATGACAATATATTTCGTACCATACCTACGAAATTCCTTCCTTTCCTCCTCTTTTGTAATGAGCCATCTTACTCAACTCATACAGCCAATCTAACGCCACAGGTAATATAACTCTAAATGCACTATATGTGAGAGATGCCTCCCTGATTGTACCGGCCTAATTCGTTTGCAGCATTGAGCATTGCATTACCTCTGAATGAATTGTACCTACTGTACTATACTGTGTGTGACAGTAATCTGCTTAATAATCAATAGGTTTTTTACATGGCACTCTCAAATACAATATACATACTTCATTAGACATACATTTGACTTGACTATGGATATGTTCGTTCCGTTTAAACTATAGTAACGGCGGAGGAGAGTTTTGTTACTTGAACGCTGGGAAGTTACTAATTTGCTCTGTTAGTTACAACATTTCACGTTATCTAAGATAATGGAATTCAGCATTGTTTTTGTTAAGTTAGATTTTGCTCTGAAGCTATGTAATTTTCTGAGGTTCTTAGAAATAATTAGCTTATTGAATATTCGATACCAATTTTCTCTACAATTTAATATAAAACATATATAATTATACTGTATTTATAAAACTTCCACCCAACGGGCGTTCGACCGTGAACAACCGGGAACAAATTAATAGTTTTAGAAATAAAATATAATATGTCCGGTATGTCCTGCACTATAAACCTCTCTATCTTGCAGTGACAGTTCCATAAGAATCAGTTCAGCCGTACCAGAGACTACCCGTCTAATCAGAAGGAAAGAAATACTGACAAGTTTAAAAATGGTTGTTTACGTATTAGTATCGTAAATATACTTAGGTAACATTTGAATAAAACCTAGTTATCTTAAAATCATTGACTTAAACTTTAATTTTATTTTTATATACCTATATATAAAATTAAAACGATGTGACACACTTAAATAGGTTAGTCATTTTGTGTATGTAGCTTTTGGGAAAACGTTCATTTTAGACATAATGGAATAAACTTTCTACTTCACTCTCGCATCAAGATAAGATTGAAGTTTGGAAATTGGAAAGCTTGAACGACTTGAATGACACTTTTAAAGTGAAAGTGCCTTAATTTTAAAGTTATCAACCAAAATTTTATCATAAATAATAGCGCTGTTGAATAAACTCCTAACAAAGATTGAGATATATTTCCAAAGATTTAAAGACGCTGCCTAGAGCCTTCAACAAACTCAACACGAATGTATATAAAGATTAGTAAAGAAATAGTAAATATATAGAGTTAGCAGTCAATTTTAGAGGTAACCACTGAAATAGCTAAGAATGCCACAAGAAATCGAGGCGACGTTGAACTTTCGTACTCAATAGACATCCAAACCACAAAACATTCTTTAAAGTTTCTTTCTTAGAGAGTGAAGTCTCCAGTGGGTTTCTTTTTATAGTATGAAGCGGTAAATAAGTAGTGACAACCTTTCGATAATTACCGACGCCCATAGGCATTTACACACTTGTTATGTAAATGAGCTGTCCTTACTCTTTCCGCCCTCTTCAATAGACCATCGAAAAATCACAAACACACGAAAAGTTGCAGTATAGTGGATACTTCGTGGCAGTATAATGTGAGCTAAAAGCACCTCGATGATCGTGCTAATAAGGATGCTATGCTGCAACATTCGTGTGGAAGGACAATTTTAATTAACCCCACGAAATTCGATATCAAATCAGTCGTCTTTTGAAGAACCTATGTGTGAAACAGATAGTGCTCTGCGTCGCCTATAATAGACAACTAGGAAAGGACACAGATATTTATTTCAAGTTATCACATACGTATTGCAATTTAGAATGTTAAAATAATGTAGGTAGGTACTTTTTTATGTTGTGTAACATTCGCGTTTCTTTTTGCGGTTTATACAACTTCTATACAATCCCGACGATTCAGAAACTTTACTTAAATAAATTGCCATAAAATCCGTTAAAGAAGTTTTATTACAATAATTATGTTAAGGACTTTTTCATGGCATTTAGTATTCTATGTATTAATACTCTAAGACGTAAGTAATTCACAAACTACGAATTGTTGGTGAGTTAAAGAGATAGTCGAAAGTGATTTAAAAGGGTTCGAATAAATGGTACGGTGACGGTTCATTACGAAGTTAGCCGGCCTCATTCTGTTTGTTTTCCACGTCTATTGTATTACATACCTTTGAAGTATTTATAAGTGGGTCAGACCATTTGCGCCAGAAATAAAAAGGTGGCTGCGGGCAGCTCGAGCCCGTCATTAACAGCTTCGAATGTCCCTCGCGCGTCTCGTTAACTTGTACGTTGAGGTAATAACTTTTATATTTATCTAGTCCATTAGGTGAATTGTGTTGCCGTTGAAATAGTGCGATGCTTCTAAATTTGTTCGTTTAACTTTCATGTATACGTCGCTATACCGGACTTGGCAAAGGTTTAGGAGGCGGGTTATGTTTTTAGGATCAATGTCGTGTTATTTTAACGTACAGGAAGGTTATGTTTTAAAAGTGTACGCATGTACTCATTTAATATGCTCAGTAGGCTAAACTTAACGCACCCCTATCCAAATAAAGTTGTAAAAACAATAATAATAACACAAAAACCCAGGTTTTCAGAAATAAATAAAAAATGTAACTTAGCTCCCAATTGTCCGATTAAGCTGGTTGAAAGGTGGCTATGGAAATATATTTTTTAAGTATTAGTTAAGTAAAATTAGAAACATATAACCAGAATATTGAGGGTATTCGTAAAAACGTATGATATGAATGTGTGAATTTCATATTAGGTTGGTAAAGATATAGTATCGCTTTATTCGCAGTAGGTAAACTGAAATTCTGAAAAGTCTGGAAACAACGATTCAGGGCAACGAAAATGATGACGACGAAGAAGAAGAAAACTACCTAATACTTTTTTTTTGCATTATTAAAAATTTAAAGAATCGGCGGAAAAAAATTTTCAACAGAATAAACATAAAATTAAAATATATTAACTCACTTTAATTCCTAATTTAAGATATATAATAATGTAAAAAGTAAGTAGTAATTAGTAAGTAAGTAAATATAATAGGATTATCTATATACCTTTTAAAGATTTTATACCTATTTAAAATGTATATTCAATACATTAAATTAAATAATTATTTCATAATAAGTTTTTTAATTACACTAAGTAGGTAAGTATTGTTAAATTAATATATTGCAAAATATATGTAGGTAAATGATAAATAATATTATAAATTACTAGCTGCGCCCCGCGGTTTCACCCGCGTAACTTTCGATCCCGTGGGAATATCGGGATGAAAAATAGATGTTGACCGATTCTCAGACCTACTCAATATGCTCACAAAATTTCATGAGAATCGGTCAAGCCGTTTCGGAGGAGTATGGCAACCAAAACTGTGACACGAGAATTTTATATATTAGATTTAAAATTTAAGTTAATATTTACAGATATTCACGGTTGAGCGTGGATTACCTACAGCACGAACGGCAGAGCGCTACGCGTTTACCGCCCTCTATCTCAGAAAGGATTAAGCGCATAAAAAGAAGTTTCAAATAAAATTTATCCCAAATTTTATGCTCCACATTTTTTATAGATGTTAACACCATTGGCGCAACAGAAACTGAGATCATCGCGAAAAACTGTTTTGGACATAATATTTTGACCTCGTATTACTTCTGTTACAGACACAAGATTACATGAAACTTTTGAGACAGATTTTAGAACGAATAAAGGTAATAAAGGTATACAAATATTTAGCTAATTACCTCGATTTAGAGAACAATCGCTAACATGACTAGACTATGTTAGTTGTTTTTTAAATCAATGTTAGATGTAAATTAAAGCAAGTACCGTACTGTATTATCTACTAAAAGAAATAGCCTTCGAAGAGAATAATCGTTAAAATGTCTAGACTACGTTAGTTGTCTTATAAATTAAAGTACGTACGTATTATCTACTAAAATAAATAGCCTTCGAAGATACTGCGGAACGCCATTACCATACTGCTTATAATTGTCGGTTCATCGCGACAATGACCAGCTAGCTCTCTAAAGCATGGTCTCTTTGACCAACTACTGGTGATGATAACCGTGAGAGAAGTAAACAAAATTATTACGACAAGCTGCCGTCAGTTTCTTATCTAATATTATATCCCATCTCAACATATCATGTTTTATCCACAGCATACAAATATTTACGGGTTCACCTTTGAATAAAGCATTTTGCAAAACTATAAACCTCGTCACAAAAGGATTATCTACATAGCACACTGATCGCATAACCGTAATAGACTCCGCTAGTGAATTTATTAAATTGTGTAACTCAGAGATAAGTGGTCCCTTAATTAGGTAGGCGAGTGGAGAGAGCACGGGTCGTGATATCTCGCTGTAGAATGCAATATCAGTTGTATAGCCTGCTACGTGGATATAACATTGTTTATTTTTGTTTTACTGCAGACCGGGATCCACTATTATAGTTGTGAACTAGTCTAAACTTTACTCAATGAATATTCATCGGTGTCAGCGTACAATAAACAATGCACAATATTGACGTACACAGAATACGTCGGAACAAAGTTCACCAGTGAGCTTTAAACTGGTACGCTATTAGGTGGATTGGAAAAATTAATGAACGCAATGTTATTCTATACACATTTTGGATCGTTTTATTTTCCGTATATTTTTGATATTTGCACAGATAAATCGATGTGCCAATAAATGTAAATAGTAGGTATGTCGAATCAATTTTAATTTTTGTTCTGTAAACTCGTCTGGACTAGTAGTCAATCCACCAGGTAGAATACTTATCTCATTATCTGTGTAGATAGGAAATGTAAGTGTTAAGGGATCACCTGTCTACATCTAGACATAATATCCGTTATCCGGAAGTGGCCTTGTATATGCTGATGTTATTAGAGACGATAAATTCGTACAGTTTTAAAAAAAGAAGGTATATTTTTTTTGTTTCATTAATAAACATATACCTACAGTATTTGAAAGAAAATAATGTTAATAACTATTAATTATACTGGATGACTAGGGAGAAAATTTGTTAGTAGCAAGGCACTCATTTAATAATATACTACTCTCATTTTAATGGCGATAAAGCAGACATTAGTATTAATAATAAAATAAAATTAATATGGAAAGGAGGCGTTTAATTTCTGTCCCGCATGATGTAGGTACGCATACCTTTACATTGGTAAAAAATCGGCTATCACATTCAAAATACCATATAAAATAACGTAATTATTTGCATTTTGAATATGTTTTTTTTTTGTTCAAAAATTAAATCTATTCGGTGTATTACAATATTAACCCCTCACAACTGAACATCATGAGTGCCAAAGCTCCATACAAAAATGAAACGTCTCCTTTATATAATACTAGCTTCCGCCCGCGGCTTCGCCCGCGTGGATTTCGGATTTCAAAAATGATTTAAAATTTCAACTTATTATGTTATTCTGATATGAAAGCTATATTACTGTAAAGTTTCACGAAAATCCGTCAGTAGTCAGTAGTCTGTCAGTAGTTTTGGTGTGAAAGAGTAACAAACATTCTTACAAACTTTCGCCTTTATAATATTAGTAGGATCATAAATCTTCTGTAAAATGTTTTTTTTTTTTATTATTCGAAGACTATGAAATGAGGATTGAGTAAATAGAAATTCCCAAAGTAAGAAAGAAGAAAAGAAGAAAGAAGGAGCGCCGCAGGAAGTTTCATAGCTGGAAATTTAATCTTATGTAATTGCATTCTCATGCTCTATTGGAGTGCTACAAATGCAGAAGCATAATTCTGTAAAAACTGCCGTGTATATAGATGGAAATAACACGTTATAAAGTAAAGCAATTTGTACAATACTAAGAATTATAGGATCTACCTTAGTTTTGCGCATTATGTGCATAATGTGGACATGTGTTACATATTGTTGTTTTTGTAATATTTAACTCTCATGTAACACACACAAACAAAACTGTATTAAAAAAAATGAGTTGTATTAAAATTACAAGCTCACCTTCGATATTTTTGGAGTCAGTAATTAAAAGTGGCATACAAAATTCCTACACAACAATAATTTGGATATTATTAAAATCTCTTTATACATAATATAATATATTCAGTTCATAAAATTAACAATTTATATTATTATTCAATATTTGTGAGAACTAGAAATGGAAAGGGATATTCAGTTGGAAATGTTAAATCACTATTTAATTTAAAAGATTTCACATCCGTCTCTTGGAACCATTCCAGAAAGGACTTAGTAAAATTTGCCTTTATTTTAAATAGCGAAAAGTAATACCATTTACGCGATTTGTATGTGCGTTATGCGAGTTCTTTGTTTAATTTTTCTCGGCTTATAAAAACATGTAACACAACCATTCAGTGAATGGCTTTGCTAATGAGTTGGGAGTTGATGAGGTTCGCTTTTATTATAATCATCCTTTTTTAATTTTCATGCCTCAGAATTATTAATCATCATATGTATAAACTGTATTTGCAGCTTGTTTTTGAGCTGTTCGATTGACGGTCCAGACGTCTCACGGGTGACAGTAAAGGAGGAGAATGTTTCGATATATCCTCATTGTATGGAAGTCTATACGTTGTGACTTTCTTTCGATGAATTCTCAGTGCATGTTTGCCTTTTCATGAATCTCTTCATGGAAACAGATCATGTTACCTTATTTATGTACATTAAATTAATAATCTTCCATAGTAACTTTAATACTCATGGATATAATTTTTCCTGCAGTGAACAAGATAAAACTACAAAGGCGCTGCTAGTTAGAATCACTGAATGTTGGTCGCATTTTTACATTTTACACCATAGTTTGCACCTGCTCCAGAATCGACTTCAGAGTCAGCCTCGCTCAGCCTTAGACACTTATTAAATTATGATTTCAACGTAGCTGTCGTCATAATATTTTCCTCCCTGACTAGTTTGACTTGTTGTTTAGCAAGGCAGTTTAGTTTGACGTCATTGTCTTTTCTTAGACACTTTTATTGTGAATAATATATTGTTATGAAAACTACGAAGATATAGTTAAATTACTCGTTTATTCCCGTGGCTTCAGCTGACTAAGTATTCATTTGAAAGAATATTGTCACGTCTACAGTAAAAGGAAGTACCTAAGTATATTCGTTATTCTCATATCTTCTTGTTAAATTATAAAAACTAAAATAAAAAATTCAGAAAAAAAATATAATTATATTAAGCATAACATTTTTATATCAATAAGTTAAGACCTATTTTTAGAATTACTTATTGTAATGTTTTCCTACAATATTTCATAATGAGAGTTCCATGAACTTAACCTTGAATAAATTTTTTTTTGATTATTTTATAAATCATTCTTTTCCACAGAAGGATTTAAAAATCATAATGGCAGTTCTACCGATTGTGATTTATGTAGGTACGTATGTATGCATGTGTAATTTTCGAAGATCTTACTAGATGTAACACAGGCTATATAATATGATTATGGTTGAAAAAAAATGTTTTAGACGCCCAAGAAAGTGGGCAGATATTACAGATAGATTGAAATAAAATTAAATAAACCTGCATGTTTAGTACGTATTCAAAGAATTTCCTCAGAAGCGGTGGAAAATTCTGTTTGTTTATGCGGACCAAGTTTGAAAAGTTTCAAAACTTTTCTTACTCCAGTAGTTTTTGCTACAAGCACAATTGTAAATACGTTTAACTTACAACCAAAGGCTTCAAATTCAGACACCAATATTGATTCACATAAAACATTTTTTTTTATATTGCATATATAGTGTATATCGTCTCCAGTTATTTATCGGAAATGATATTTGCCACTCATAAATTAACAATGACCTACGCGGGATTCGAACCCGCGACCGCTGGCGCAACATGCTCCGCTCATCTGAGCCCTCTACTACTGCGCCAGCCTGGTCGTCTTCGTCGTTTTTTACTAACTTCGTTCGCTTAAGTAGTAGCTGCGGACGTATTATTTGCCAGAGGACGAACTTTCAAGTAGTCTTCGAAACCTATTGAATTCATATGAAAACAAATTGATGTTATTCAACAGATATATTCCCATTTTTGAAAGATCCGTCAAAACCTTTATCAAAAATTGCTGTATACATTTTATACAACTATTTTTGATCTTGCTATTATAGGTATAGTGTATTGGTTCATCCCGAAAGTTGGGATCGTCTTTAATATAGTTTTTCTTTATCTTTATTTAAAGATATCGTAAAAATTAAGTCAGCCTCATATTAAAACCATCACAAATTTAAATTTTGTCCCGTATATACGATTGAATAACAAAACTGTAGCAATTTTTTTTATATATTATGTTTTTTTTTATACAATATTGACTGACTCCATTTCTTCAATTCAGAATTAAAATTGACAATAAAGTCTCATACAATTAACTAAAAATATGTCAAAACATAGAATATTAACGCTACTAAGCGGTAATAATAATGGGAATTTAATTTGTCATCGATGTTAATAATAGCTTTCTTGATGATATCCGTTTTTTTCTCTTTTGTCAGTTGGACATGATCGTGATATAAACAACAAACTATAATATATACACTAACTATAATAATATAATAAACAAAATATGTATAATAAATGTCAACTTACTTCGATCTTCAGATATCATACATAAATTACGCTTAGCAGCATTTGTATCTTATAAGGAAATATTAGTAACAGAAATTAATAGAGAAATGCAATTAGTCCAAAAATAATCTTTCAGAAACCTAATATTACTGATTACAATTATTCATTTTTTTATGGTATAGGGGGTAAACGAGAAGTTTCATGACTACCGACGCCACGCCCATAGACATCCGCATAAAGGCTATACAGATGCGCTCCCCTCCTTTCTCATACCACTTCCATGGGCCACCGGCTACTTACATACCGCACGAAACGCGACAGCATAGCTGTCGCTTTGCTTCATGTAAGGGTACAGTCAATAGTATTTTAGACGATCAAAGACATCAGTATAAAAGTTTTTGTCTCCTACCATTTTCTACTCCAATGGACCATTGGAAGCTAATACCGGTGTAGTATGAGCGAGATGCCTCTCCACCTCACACTCCTCAATAGTCAACTACTACTGGCTCTAAATTTTGAAAACTTGTCAGCTTTTTCACCACCTACATTCTTTAATTTAACAATCATCAAGTCCACATCCCCGAAATCAATTAATTGCCATGCCAACACGTCCCGTTTAATGTCATTGAAATTTCTATACAAGTATTATCATCTTGACATTCCAATAACTAATAATAATTAATTAGCACCAAATTATATTTACCCCGCCCCCCAACAATTCTTTTTAAATCAAAATTAATCCCAAAATTAATTATAAATATATAAACATTAATTTTATACATATATTATACAAGTTTTAATTCTCTCCACACGAAGAACAGAAATTCCACCAAGCAGAATCCACCCTGCGCTGTGAGAGGGTGAGGTGCGGTGATCGAGAGGAGCAGATCCCCAGGTGGTTGCCCGGGCGCGTACTCGGAGTCCGCCATCACCTGTCTCCGGGGAGGTGACCTAGTGGGCAGCCGCGGGTGTTGGGGGCTCCGCTCGAAACATTCCTCTCCCATCACGGCGCTGGGAGCAACACCAGGAGCTGCTGAAATATATATATAAAAAAAAAAAGTATAAAAAAAGGAGAAAAAAAGGTAACAAAGAGAAAAAAAAAGAGAGAATAAAAACAGTCACATGACTAAATAAAAGGGCCCAACGCTAATCATAAGGATGGGCCCTACCGTCCGCACCGGAACGGACGCGGTACCTAAACAGACAAATAAATCAAGGTATCTCATTATAAAGGCACAATCGCTGCACCAGCGAAGGCGGCGATAAGCACCTCATACACATCAAAAAAAAATAAAAAAAAATAGTCAACTACTACAGTCCAACATACACATTGTGCTAATAATAACTAAATCTTTTTTATTCTCAAATTTATTACACTTGTCATATTTGATAGTTTTCGGAGACCGGGATTCATGTTTTACTTTATTTGATGGCGCACATCTTATGGATACTTAAGGTGGTTCTCGTGAGCCCAAGTGCCCGAGAGATTTAATAAAATTTCCTTGATACGTTTCTTCTAGAGCTAAACTTTCTTACGATTATAGAGATCATATCAAAATTAGTTTATATTCGAGTATTGTTTAAATTCGTAAAAAGTATATTTTTATAACACAAAACGAAAAATATTTGTTTAGTTAATAGTTATACATTGTTCCTTCTGTAGTCACTTACCAATAGTATAATTTGAGTGAGAAGACTTCCTGTGTTGAGTTCCCAGTTCGGCTGCAGTTTCTATGTTTAGTAAAGTAGTGACTACTTCTGACTATTATACTCCATACGATATTGGATCTTCCAATTTGGTTTTATTGGAAAAGAAAAAGGAAAAAAAGAAAGAAAGCACCAGAACTGCTCATTATACGCTAGACGTAGAGTGTGCACGGTGTTATAAAATAAAATCGAAGGTAATATAAGTACATAACTTGAAATCATTCAAAGAGCACCATTGTTATATTATTCCGTTATCTGAATGGAAAAACTTAACTCTAAATGCTTTGTTTTAAAAGCTCTGTGGTCGCTCTGCTTAAAACTTATTACAGTAACTAGCTGCCGGAGAGACATTGTCTTGTCATTATTTGTTAACGTAACCTATTTTCAAATCCCTTTAACACACACAAAAAGTTTCGTCAAAGGTCCACTCGATCCGCCGGTCAGGTCCTTTAGGAGGAGTTCCATGCCATACACACTACACAAGAAATACTTATATATATAAAGATTTATCACCATCATTATAAGTCTCTATGCTATCTTCCGCCATTCGACAATTTACTGGGCATTTATAATCTTTATTTACGTTTCGAGCTTTTAACATTTGATAATGATAATATAATAAATTTTAACTTAATAAAAATTGTTTTATTAATGTAAATATAATACATTCCGTACTATATTCTTATCATGCCCTTGGTCTTTCTGTTTTTCAACCGATCAACGGTAATAGAATTTTGGCTTCGGATGATTTAAAAAAATTGTTGGTGTTCTTTTTCTGAGCTAAATATTAGGCTATTTTAAACTAGGAATAATAGAAGTAGTAAAAACATTAGAAATAAAACCGCGATATTAAATATTATGTTTATATACTAAACAAATATAAAGAAGCTACCGCATCTTATCTTGCCAATAAGTTCTTCTGTAGAGCCTGTTTGCGTACAAATGCAAAGTAAATTTAATTTGTCTGAATAAGTTTTGCCCGTCTTCTAAATTTGGACTAAAGTGGGAATTTCAGGTAGTGTTTTGTTAAATGAATCTGGTACTGTATACCGTGGCGCTGAGTGGTATAGGGATGATGATTGTGAGTTATATAAACTATAGCATAAGTGATGTAGTAAATATATATACCTTAGTTTTATTCCTTCCGATTGAGCTGCATATCCAGTTGAGCAAATAAAACGTTCTCGGATACCGTAAATAATGGCGAGAGCTATGCAACATTGCACTCGAGTGTGTAATGAGAATGTTGTTTGAGTGTGAGAAACAAGTAATAATATAATCCTATACACTCCTGGGGCTAGAAAAGATTAAGAGCATTGACTGTAAGTTATGAAAAGTAAATGTACGTTATTCAAATTTCGAATTCATTCGATGAAACCTATGTACACGATATTGAATTTTGAAAGGGAATATTCTGGTAGGCGGCTGTCAACGTGTAATGTTATGTGGCCGAATTGTCAATCCGTTATTTTGTCCTACAATAGTGTATTTCAAGCCAACATACCGACTGCAGCATTACATAGCTAATGAGTACTAATACCTGTATAACAAAAAAGTTTCATCGAAATCCGTCCAGTAGTGTTTGCGTGAAAGCCGCACAAGGCACAGTCAGAATGACGACTTCTACAGTTTTATTATAATATGTATAGATTATACCTACAATCTACACGGTATAGCGAATTTCAGAAAGCTTATCAGAATGTTTGTAATAAGACCGACATCAAAAATAGTTAGAAGTTAGGACGGCAACAGTTTAACTTAAACTTGTTCGGACGTAAGGCTCTTATAGATCGATGCTTTAAACTTTCTTGACTTGTTGAGGTCAGGGCGATAAGAACTTTCGTGATTGATGAATCTTCAAACTTGACAATGGCATTTTTTCTAAGGATTTACCAAGAGATATTGTGAATTAAATTAGCTAATATGATTTATTAAGTCATAATATTATATCTATAACCGCGTTGTTTATGAATAAATGCTAGTAGAGTTTTATTATAATTCTTAATTATTTTTTCAGACTCTTCATTGATCGGTAAGATTATAATCATTGTAAGTCTTTGTTGTTCCTTTGATGTACGCCAAGATGACTGATACCCTGATGCTTGCATCCATTCGGGATCAGTTACTACACATAATACTTTCCTTGAAATCAATATTCATGCAAGACTTCTGTAGATGCTCTTTATTCGCGGGGTATTATTATATAATCCGTAAATATGCAACGAACACAGAAGCCATGAACACGTTGATGGCGATACTATATAATCTATGAATATAGATAACGAAATAAAGAGCAAACACAAAAAATCAGTTTAATTAATGTTCTTGATTGTTTATATTATTTAATGAATCAGGTTTACATCATTTCAATTTAGATTGGTATTCAGCCGTGGCATTAGCAACTTGCCTCTTAAAAATAACGCTTCATTCGGTTCAGGTTTGGGGTTCCGCAGTTTACGAGGAACTCTTAAAGTTTCGTCAGGACAGACAGATCTGTCCTATTTATTTTTGGGGATTAAAAGTATCTACTAGAAGCTGCAATCGGATATAGGTATGTAGATTAACCATGGCAAAAAAGTGGTAGAAAGAAATATTAAAAAAAAAATTTTTTGGAGAATCTACAAGCACAAGTAAAATGGGGATATTTTTTTTCATGTCCAAATAACCCGTCATGTATCGTATCGTTGAATAGGTCTTTGAAAACGATTATTATTGATCCGTTTCTGTAATATTTGGTTTCAAAGTACAATTTTTTTGTTAGAGAGGCCCCCTCCCTCAATCTTCCCAACGGTTTAAATACGGACACGTTGAAAAAACTACTGCAGTAGTATATAATATAATTACATTAAAAAAAACTATCAGAGCTGAGAAGGAAGTAAAAACTGAAAAGTTATAAGCTACCAACTTATAATATGTACTCGGAAAAGTAAAATTTCATATAAAATTTTTCTTCAATTACCACCGTCCTATGCAGGCTCGTTTTTAAATGTTTTTTTGAGTGTGAACTCAAAGTTGTCATACGCAACCACGGAACGCACGTAGGATATGTACTTGATCTTTTTTATTTATAAATCATAAAATAAATAAGACTAACCCTTTACAAGAAATCATATACGAAAATAGTTACTAATACCTTTATTAATAGTAATAGTAGGTACCTTAATTAGATATAGACTTCTTTATAAGATAAATAAGTAATTTAATATGTTTTCCTTTTCTTTTATGTTTTCTGTATGAGACATGCTCATGACGGTAAAGCGCTACTTAAAAATAAATAGTTATTCAAGATTCCTACTTCACCCTCGCATCAAGATAAGATTGAAATTTGGAAATTGGAAATCTTTAACGGTTTGAATGGGACCTTTTAAGAAAAATTGCATAAAGTCTTTAAGCAATCAATGAAAATTGTATATTAAAAAGTAGCGCTGTTGTATAAACTCCTGATAAAGACATCTGAATATCTTTTTAAAGAAAATAAGAAAAATATCTTAATATGTTTTTAAAGATATGAAAAAAGAGCCTTCAACAATCTTACTACAAATAAATATAATGGTTAGTAAAGAAATAGGAAAAATACAGCGTTGGCGGTTAGCTCTTAGCGGTTTGTTAAAAATGTACTGTTTCATTTCTATGAAATCACGATCACATCACAAGAAACTATAGCCTTTTTAAATTATTTCGTAGTCAATAGACAATAGACATACAAGGCATAAAATATTCCTTGATAAAACCTTAGAAAGTTCAGAGGATAAAGACCTTACTGGATGTAGCACGGCGGACCTACATGAATATGAATTTTAAAGTGTGTGTGCAGTAATTGGTTCCGAACGGATGCAAGTAGCAAGAGATCATTTGTCTTGGCGTCCATCAAAGGAATAATCAATAATTATAATGATTAAAAAAATAAACTAATAATTCTATTCTGGTTAACCATTATCTTACTTTTTCTTGTTATTTGTACAATTTCGTTGCATTACGAAGGAAAGTACAAAGTTTTACGGACGATTACAAAACATCAAGAACAAGAACACAAGAAATCTAATAAAATCCTTACATAAGAATAAGCACTGTCATCTGAAAGTTTTGAATTGGCTGCGTATTAGATTATTGTAAATAAAATGTCACTTCTATGTATTTCGGTATGCAATAATTCTAAAGTCCTTTTTGGACAAACATTATTCTTTGACTTTTCAATTGTGTAGTTATGATATATCTACCTACTATCACCATTTCAACACACGATATTAAATCTGGCTAAGGAGGTACCAATGTATACCACTCCTATTTGGGCCTATTTTTACTAATATTATATTAATAACCGATCTTTATTACCTTAGTATGCTTGAGTATACATAAGGTATTTTCCAAGGAACAGAAATACTGTCGGTGTAAATTAATTAGGCGCTTGTTTCAGCTAAAAATATTTTTTTTGCACTTCCCTATTTTTATTTAATAGATGTAGGAATAATGGTTTCTTAAGGTTCTTACGCGTCAGTTACACATTGTAAAAAGTAGTTTTATTGCAATGTGAAACATTCTCGTTTCCGTCAAAGAAGTTTTATTACAATTCCTTGTACTCTTTCATAAAATTTCGTATTTTAACTATTAAAGTGATTCAGGAAATTTGAGATATCCTTGAGCTAAAGAGATAGTCGAAAGTGATTTGAAAGGGTTCCAATAAACCGTACGGTGACGGTTCATTACGAACTTATGCGGCCTCATTCTGTTTGTTTAACACGTCTATTGTATTATTTACCTTTGAAGTATTTATAAGTGGGTCAGACCATTTGCGCCATTGGTCAGCTCGAGCCCATCATTAACAGCGTAACTTACAAGTAACTTATTAACTTCCAAGTTAGCGTGTCGTTCTAAAAAATGTAAGCCTACGTGTTTAAACGTGAAGAGGTTAAGAGATCCCGAGGCTAGAGAATCGTACGCCAAAGCTATGGCCACTGCGCTGCCCTCTGTGAACAAGGAATATATTGATGTTGAGGCTGACTATCTATCTACTCATATATTAGACACTGCCACAATAGCCTTGGGTCTAAAACCGCGTAAGCACTATTGGTTCGATGAGAATGATAGCCTTAGCCTTAGCCTTATGATAGCCTAGATGAATCCTTAGCATAGCCATAGACAAACATCGACATCTTCTACGGCAGCGCAATGAAACAAACCAAGCTGTAGACGCTCCGGAGGTTAGGCAGAGTGGCAATAACCTTAGAAGATTAACTAGGGACCTTAAAGACAAATGGTGGCAGGATAAGGCTCGTCATATGCAGCGGCTCGCTGACACCAACCAGCTGGGAGAGTTCTACGATGAGGTTCGTAAGCTAATCGGCACTCGTTCTACTACAAGAGTTCCTCTTAAGTCTAATGACGGTCAGAAACTCCTAACAAGCAAAGAAGAAGTTCTGCAACGATGGGCAGAACACTTCAAAAATCTGCTAAACGTAGACCGCTGTGCCGATATTGATTACATTACTTTGATGCCTCAACTTCCTATGGCAACTGAGCTATATGAGCCGTTTTCACGTGACGAAGTTGCACGTGCCATCCGCAACAACAAAATAAGCGCGCGGTTGGCATCGACCTCATACCAGGTGAACTGCTGAAGTACGGCGGTGATGAGTTGCATTCCAGTATTTGGGAACACTTTGTCCGTATGTGCCAAAAAGTACAAATTCCGCACTCTTTTAAATTATTACGCATAAGGACTCTATATAAGGGCAAGGGTGCCCGTTCTGCTTGCGGCTCTTATCGTGGTATTTCACTATTGTCCGTCCCCGGAAAGGTCTTTGCAAGAGTCCTATTGAATCGCCTTTAAAAAAATTCTGAAAAGATACTACCGGAAACCCAATTTGGCTTCCGCCCTAACTGAGGAACCTGCGAAGCCATCTTCTCTTTGCGCCAACTACAGGAGAAGAGCAGGGAACAAGGACGTCATATGTACCTTTGCTTTGTAGATCTCGAAAAGGCTTTTGACAGCGTTCCTCGGGAAGCGCTTTGGATAGTGCTTGAGAAGCTAGGATGCACGAAGAAGTTTGTGAGACTTCTCAGACTCCTGCATGACAACATGGGGTGCTGCGTTACAGTGGAAAACGAGCAGACTGATTTCTTCACAGTCACCTGTGGAGTCAAACAAGTTGTACTTCGCAGTTGTAGTCCGGGAAGTCTTGCAGGATTCTTATGAAGGTATCCGCCTTCGCTTTCGCACGGATGGTAGTCTTTTTAACTTGGCTACATTCAAGGCCCGCACGAAAGTTTCGTATGCTATGATCACTGAGATCATGTATGCTGATGACCTGTGCTTTGTGGCAAAATCCTCGGACGGCTTGCAACAGCTTATGTACAATTTTCGTGAGATCTGCGTCAAATTCGGCCTTAAGATCAACGTCGTAAAGACGGAGGTAATGTCTTTAGACACTTAAGGTCCCGAAAATGTAACAATCAAACTCGGCGAGGATGAGCTGAAGCAGGTCGATAAATTCCGTTATCTGGGTAGCACATTGACATCTAGGTGCGGCCTTGATGAGAAAATCAATAACAGGATCGGCGCTGCATCTGCAGCATTTGGTAGGTTCGACTCAAAGGTCTTCCGATCACATGACTTGAGGCTAGCCACCAAAATTTCAGTGTACAAGGCAGTTGTACTACCTAACATCTTGTACTCCTCTGAGACGTGGACCGTGTACCGCCGGCACATCCGCGTACTTGATTGTTTCCACCTCAAATGCCACGGAAGATATTGAAAATCAAGTGGTCTGATCGTGTGCGAAACACCCAAGTGCTGCAAAAAGCTAATGTTTGTGGGATCGAAGCTTACCTTATGGGGCGTCAGCTTCGGTGGTGCGGTCACGTAACACGAATGGCAGATCAGAGAGTGGCTAAGCGCATCTTTTACTCTGAGTTAGAGGAAGGCAAGCGAAAGCGTGGCGGGCAAATCCTCAGATACAGAGATGCGCTTAAGCGGCACATGAGGAAATGTTCTCTGGAGCCGTCGCAGTTTGAGAAGCTAGCTTCCTCACGGGTAGATTGGAGGAGACTCATTAAGACCAAAGTCTTCGAATTTGAAGAGAAGCGGCGGCGCCAGTTGGACTCGAAGCGTGATGACTTAAAAGCCCGACCACCAGCGGCAATAAACTATAACTATATAAATGGTGTACTCACATGCACTCAATGCTTGAGAGTCTTTTTAAAGAAGATAGGGTATGTGAGTCACCTAAGAGCACACGACAGAAGAAATCAGTATTAAAACAGTCGCCGTGGCCGAAACCGGTTAGGACACATCATCATCATCAAACAATAGTCTCTCAGTTTAATCATTATTAGGAACATTTTGTAAAAGTTATTTTTGCAATGGCGTTGCATTAATTAACATGAAGTAATATCAATGAAAAATTTATCAAATAAAAGGCCAGACTACTCCTCCTGGGACTGTCCGGGTGCCTTTGAACAGTCTCTACTACGACGTTGGAATCGTGCAATGGGATTAGGTTCCCATCCTGCCCCTGAACCCAGTACTCCAAAAGAACACGCCACCATGTCCTATTTCGGACCATGTGTTCGGAATCGTACCCGCGAGTTGTCCCACTTCACGCCTCCATTTGTTGATTCAGAGGGATGGGTGGAGGACCCTCCAGCTGAGCTGCTCTTAGTCTGGCCTCTCGCCCCAAGCCAGTCCGGTATAGGTAGCCCCATCCGATCCATAGACTTGACGATCACAGAGGCACACAAGCCCCCTCCTCCCACCACCACGACAAGGTGGCAGCATATTCGGGGGACCTTCTTCCACCCTAGAAAACATTCATTTAATTGATCTTTAAATAAACACTTAATTTTACATTTTAACATAAGTTTTTGTTTAATAGATGTGTTGTCTATGTATAGTCATAGGCTATATACTAATACTCATACCATAGATAAAGTCTATGGGTAGGTAGAGATGACAAGAGAAAGAGTGATGTTTGACATTACCATCATGACTTAGTGACAGCTACAAGTATATCACAGTAGGTAGAGAGCTGCGGATAACCAGTAAAGACACGCTTACAACTCAAGCATGAGCTGTCAACTCTAATCTGTCAGACTTGTCCTACTTCCATTTGGCATATGTAAATGCGGCAGTTTTAATTCGTTTTGAAGTATTTTACTATTTTTTTGGAATAAAAATGTCTAACACAAAGAAGTATATATAATTATGAAATAATGTGAAACGGAGCAAACTGTCAAGTGTCATTCATTGTTTAGCTCTCCCTTGCCATCGCTCGATCTTTGTGTCTTCGAAAGAAAATTATATTTCCGACAATTATGTTTTATTATCTGATTAGCCCCTGCGACAATATAGCTAAAAAAACATTTAACAGATCCTAGCTTTTCTATAATAAGGGGCGTAAGACAAGCTGACCCGTTGACCCTAAAAATATGTATCCTAGAAGTGAGTCAGTAGGTATTAACCTAGATGGCACTGGACACTGGATTTTACTCAGGCCAGCCTATCGCTATCCGGGACCCTCCAATATTAGCGGCTGAAGTTTAGTCGGTATTACATATCCAGGTGTCGAATCCGACATAAGTCATCAGATCACAAATAGCGAAGGACAGGGACACACGGCCTAACTACGTGGAAATTAACTAAAAATAAAAATGAACACACACGAATGAACAGAGAAATTAATTAACTAACGTTAACGTAACGAAACAAGTGACCTAAATCGTACCAAATAAAGATAAATAAAAATGTAAACTAAAAAAAATGGCACAAAATGCGACGGCATAGCTGTTTTATGGCGGTGTCAGGTGAGTAAGAGGTACCTCCCAGGTAGTGCCAGGTCAATTTCGATGTAATGCAGTATGGAGTTTCCTTTAACGAGCTTTTAGTTATAATGGTTCTTCTGTCAATAAATAAGAACAACATTATATAAAAAAAAATATCTGCAGTTGTTAAAAAGTACGGTAGGTATATATCGAAGTATTTCTATATTGTCAAATAACAAAACAATTTACTTTTGATTGAAAATACGAAGTAAAAGTTCACCTAATTGATTTATCTTTAAGTAAGTAAGTAAGTATCTTTGTTTGCAAATTGATATTAACAATTATTTCGTCTCAACGAAAAGTAAGAAAAAGTATCTTTCTAAATTCCATTTGGCATTGGAGAAAAATGAAAAGTAACTTTTGCAAGCGAATTAAGAATCGTCATTCGCAAATTACATTAATTTATCAGAGATCGCTACTTTTCCATCAGAACGTTTTCAGACTAATTTATAGAGTTATTTTAAGAACTAACCTTTATAGCCGTATTTATACAAAGCTTTGTGGTGTCTAAATTTATATCTAGTAGATATTTATTTCCTTAACAATATAATTTATATGTGAATCCTCCGGAGTTTTTTTTACTATTTACTGGTGTGGGAATGTCTAGGGACTATGTTTTATTTTAAAACAATGCAATAGTTTTTAGTAAATAAAATTATACCTAACTGCTAAAAATCATAAATTAAAAATAAAGATTCTGAAACAGAGACCATGTTAATAAGTATAAACACATTAATCCATTAAGCGAACGGTGAATAGTAGTTTATGCAACTGTCATATAAAGAAGGGTATTAA
>LUGF01042017.1:906275-921686 GCA_001625245.1 Calycopis cecrops
AAGCATAGATCAGAGAGAAGAGACGATTTCTTATCGGAAAATCCCTCTATATTAATGGAGATGATACTTAATGCAGGTCTATGGAGATTTTGTGGGAAAGTTATATGGGTTGGCACTGAAAAGTGCCTTTGTGTTTGGCTCTGAAAAGAGCCGTTTTGGGCCATTGTGGCAGGAGGATTAGTCACGCCACTCCAATATTGACTTCGCTGAGTTAATCTTGGAGCGAGGTGTCCAGGGTGCGCCGGGCGCTCATTCATGTTCAACATAATGTTCACCGCTCGTGGAGGCTCCTTCTATGCACCCCCGTATACTATTATAAAGAGGTAAAGATTTCAACTGCATTCTTTGTATTGTTTTGGGTTAATGGTAATCTTTGGTTGTACTGAAATAATCTCGAAAATTATTTAGTACTTAATTCCTGAACGCCAATATACGATACATATGGCTCGTACAATTAAAATAATTCTTTTTTAAGCAAGTTGGAGAAAAATGTCTTAAACGAAAACTTTCAAAGACTTTAAAAGACTACTTAGTGAATGTGATTTAAGTCTATGAAAAACTTATTGGAATTAATAAAGCATACGTAATAGTCAATGATATCCTGTTTTCTTTTCCTTTCTCTTCAAAACTTCGAGACAAATCTCTCTTTCTTTTTTATTAAAAAAATGGTAAATATCTTAAAGTAATATATGTTTGTTTATTTTTAAATTATAGTTAAAGGGTTGGTGAGTTTATGAGTTAAAAAGTGTTTTTAATAAAATCCCTCATGTAGTGCGACTACAAAAGCTTGAAGCTTGACCACATAGTAACATTGCAAAAATGTTTGTTTCAAGCTTCATGTTATTGATATAATCTGCCATTAGTAACCAAGAACTTGGGTAAAAGACGAACTTCTACCTTTGTTCTGTCTTCGTTTTAATATGGGTTATTTAGTAGCTTCGTATGGGATTGCGCTATTCAGCTCAATCAGGAAGATGCCTCTCATTCGCGTAATAGTATATATAGCGTAGCGCGTAGCATAGGGAGTCAAACGATTAACCGGAGGACTTGGTGACTACCGTCAATGGGATATCGGCTACTCACAAGCCAGACAAAACGCAACAGCATAACCAGTACTGCGGTATCATGTAGACGTGAGGTACCTTTCCGGTCTTGTCAGCCCATTTCCGCTGAAAGTCCGATAGTCCCAATGGACTATTGTACTGTGCTTGTAGGTCTTATGCTATAAAAGTTAAAAGGGCAGATCAAACATGGACATAACAAGAAACGTTATGAAATGTTTCTTTACCACGTAAATTTTAAAAAAGTGTGACAAAATTCTCACACAAAAATTATGGTGCAAGGAGTGCACATACGTACCGAGCAATTTAGCAAAGTACTTAGCCTCTGCTACTCGGTCACGCCACGTTGAGTCCCTTCTCGACGATATATGATCTCCTAGTACATGCATATTTATTATACAGCTTACTCCACTTTTTCGTCTTTTTCCACTTTTTACAGAATTTTCAAGATGCGAATTGTTAAGATATGTACATATGAGTAATTTTATGCCCAGTGAATAGTATAATTTTTCAGTATCATTGATATAATATGTAGGTATAACAATAATTAAAAAAACAAATAAATTAAAAAGCAGGGAAACCTTACTAAATGTGATTTTATTTTTATTCTTTTTGTGTTTTTAATTTATATTATATTTTATATTTTATATTTTATTTGATTATTATTTTTAATTAAATTTTTTGTTTTTATTATTTATATTTTTTGTTTATGTTAATTTTGTTTTTAATTAAAGTGTACAATTAAAGTTATAATGTTATGGGTGTGGTATAATCGTTTATTTATTTATTTATAAGTTGCTAAAAACCTTGTAAAAATGATAATTTTCGCAAATAAATGCGAAACAGTGTACCGTCCAACTGAAATGCTAAAAATAGAACCACAAGGCTCAGAGCGCTCATAAGCAAACATAATTTGAATAGAGGTCCCTACGTCCACTGCTTTAGATACGAGTGTAGAAAATAGGGCATGCCAGCCACGCAATCTAAAGAGCTAAAAAGGTAGTGAAGGTGTTAATATTCTTAAATGCATATAGCAGAAAATGGGAAAATAGAACCATGGATCTTTCAATAGCAAATATTTCAAACAGAGGATGTCTACCTCGAAAGTATAAGCGCCGTCGATAGCGTACGGAGGAATACCATTGGGATTTCCTATATAAAGAAACATCTGTTTTGAGAATTTATTTCGGTTTTATCAATTATATACTCTATAGCTTTTTAACCTCGTAAATCTTTAAACCGCTGCACCAAATTGAAAAATTATCTTGTTTTTGCGTTTTAAATAGGGTGATCAAAAATTTATTTGTATGAATTGTAAAAATGTACCTACATAAATAACCGGCTTAAAATGTATATTTATTATAACAAGGACATTTGTTTGAATTTTCCACAGAGTGATGTTAAACGTTACCATGGCAACAAATTCTGCAATTACATCTACCGGGTCAATTATATAATATTATAACTTTATAAACTGGAAATATGTATGTAGGACAGACGATAGTAGAGTTTTGATTAAAATGTCAATTATAATTAATTACTACACATTATCTATACAAATAAAAATTATTGCTTTTTATCTTTTGTAAGCTCTATCCTTAGCAAGTTAAGGATTGGTATAACGTCGTTATAGCTTTGTTTTTTGTGCTCACTGTAAATACATTTTACTCGATTATTTGAGTCCTAGATACTATAGTAAGATAGTAGGTACATCGCCGAAATGCCAGTTATGTATGATAAGACCCAATATGTCAATAACATTCCGATTGATTAATTAGAGTATAAAGGTAAGTAAATTAATTGCTCAAGCCACTAATAGACCCTTCGAGAATCTTCTGAAATTATATAATATATTCTATCTAAATGGGAATGGTTTAGGATACATTAAGCTCATTCATGATCTTTAATAATATATGTAAAGTTGTTTTTAAATTAATATTATCTAATTTTATTATATTTACTTAGGCACACACATACGGTAAAAGGAAAAACAATTTTATATTTACTGCGGTAAATGGCAATCACATACTTATCAATGCATACGCCTCTACAATAGGATCCCAGAAAGCGTCCAAAAACTTTCGATTAATAAATTCAAAAAAGTTGTTAAAGAGCGTTTGTGTGGTAAGGCATACTATAAGGTAACAGATTTCATGGCAGATACCACATCTTGGGATTAATACCCTCCTCCCAGGCTGTTTCAGTACCATATGTTTTGTAAATTCATAAATTGTATTGTATTATATCGGTAAATAATATGCAAATATATTTGTATTTTTATATTTTTTACTTTTACATATCACAACATGAGGCCCGCTGAGTTTGTTTCGCCGGTTCTTCTCAGGACAGGGCTAGGGTTGAACCGGTGGTAGATTTTATTGTTGACGTTCAAAAAGTAATTCCTGTAATTCTATTTTGAATCAAAACTTTTTGATTTTGATTTTATCCTTATAAATAAAATATATAGATAATAGAGGCTTCATAGGCTCCTTTACGACGTGTAATAAATATTGGTTTTGTATTCGTGGTATATTATTCTGAATTTATAACTATGTGTGTGAAGGTATATCATACCTTCGTTTATTCTCGTTATCTCTTGGCCATTTATGCTGTCACAATTATTAATGACTAAACACAATCGTAACCTATTATTTTTCAATTTTATTAGTCGCATTATAGTGGAACATTCTCTCAAAACAATATTATGTCACAGAGTAACCAGATTTTTTCTTGAGAATGCTGATAACTCTCATGTGAGATCTATCCTATATTTCCTTAATTATAGGTAATAAATCATAGGCTTGAAATGTTATGCTGATTTCCTAACAATTTTATTTAAAAATGTCTTTTGAGCCTTTTTGATATTTGAAATATAATATCCATATTTGCAATATCAAAAAGGCCCACGGTTTAATTTACCGTGAATATTTTATGATGGAATCATTTTTAGGACAGAAAATTTGATAAACTTTGACTTTAATATTACGTGAATAAAAATAGGAATAGTTTTCCATTCAAAATATAGGAGAGCTTTTAGTGTATCGTAAAATCTAAAGGTATATGAATTACTGATCCTATTTGCTGATGATACGTTGTTTATTATTAAACTTAAGCTACAACAGATTAATTGCGATGAGGTAAATAGGTCTCTCTCAATGATGATACATTGGTTTAGTGTTAATAATTTATTACTGAATAGTAAGAAGACAAATGTTAGACAGGTTTTAACCAATGTACTATTAAATGGCGAAACTCTGGTTCTAGTGGACTCTACAATTTTCCTAGGAATCACACTAGATACTAAACTACAGTGGGGTCCCCATATCACCAAGCTTGCGAATAGGCTTAGTTCGGCAGCATTCGCAGTTAGAAAAGTTAGGCAAATCTCGGATGAATATACTGCTAAATTAGTTTATTTTAGTTACTTTACAGTATTATGTCTTACGGCATGCTGTTGTGGGGAAACGCTGCGGACATAAACACTATTTTCGTACTACAGAAGCGAGCTATTCGTGCAATTTATCAACTAGCCTCCAATACATCACTTAGAAATAAATTTAAGGATATCGGTATACTGTTTACTCTCAATACATTTTGAATAATGTCTTGTATGTAAGAAAGAATATTAGTGAATTCAGAACGATAAATGATAATCATAACAGAAATCGAGAAACAGGCATAAATTAGACATAACATTTCATATTGTAAAGTAAAGAATTCCTTTCGGGGGCAATGCATACGCCTCTACAATAGGATCCCAGAAAGCGTCCAAAAACTTTCGATTAATAAATTTAAAAAAGTTGTTAAAGAGCGATTGTGTGGTAAGGCATACTATAAGGTAACAGATTATATGACTGATACCACATCTTGGGATTAGTACCCTCCTCCAAGGCAGTTTCTGTTATAATATGCAAATGTATTTGTATTTTATATTTTTTACTTTTACATAATTATCATCACAACAAGGCGCCCGCTGAGTTTGTTTCGCCGGTTCTCTTCAGGACAGGGCTAGGGTGGAACCGGTGGTAGATTTAATTGTCGAAGTTCAAAAAGTGATTCCTGTAATTCTATTTTGAATAAAAACTTTTTCGTTTTTCATTTTCATTTTCATTTACAGCGGCAGTAATATATAATTTTAAACATCTGTGTGCTTATAATTAGTACATTTTGTACTTCACAAATGATTTAAAAACAATATGAAATACAAAGTCACAGAGTATAATATATTCTAACAACAAACAGTATATTCTAATATTTTTATTAGTACATTAATCATATTGTGTACTAATTATGCAGGATCATAGTTCTTACCTCTTGTCAAACGAGCTATTCACTTAGTCCCGCCAATCAGTTTGTAACACAGTCCGGAGCACCAACGAATTTCCCAAACCAACCGTGAGAGTTGGGAAAATTAATAATTTTCTAAGAGGCCGCCAGGTGAGCCAATTCACTTGGGAATAATTCGGAGATACTTGTTGCATAAATAGATCAAATACCCTAACTATTACGTGGGTGATTTTCATTAAAAGTAAATTCCGAGGTATTAAGAGGGAAATAAAATAATTCCCAGTACTGATGTTATTTTTTCACGATTTTCACGGGCCAAGTGTTGTGTTAGTGTAATTTGATGTGCCAAAAACACCATAAAATACAAATTTCGTACTTATAAATATTTATTATTTTATTTTTTTTGCTTTGGATTGGAAATTTGAAATCGGTTGTAATTTGAATTCCAAATTATCTAAGAGCAAGTTTTATTTTTTTACTTTTCTTGTACTTCTTTTAAATTGACACACTTATCGCACCAGTTACCTATACGTATTTCATATCGTAAGGTAACTACGAAATTCCCTCCTTTCCTCCTCACCTGTAATAAGCATAGTTACAAATCACATCCTAGCCGTTACTTTGCGGTGCTTATACATGTGATCCCTCCCTTATTGTGCCGGCCAAATTCGTTAGCAGCATAGCTCTATAACTCACTGAATTCGTACTGTACAGTGTGACTTTAATCTGCTTAATAATGAATAGGGTTCTTTAAATCGCATTTTCTAATCTATCTTAAGACATACATTCACTATGGATGTGTTCGTTCCGTTTGAACACTTGTAACAGTGGAGGCGAGCCTTATTACTTGAAAGCTTGGAAGTTACTAATTTGTTCCGTTAGTTGGAACATTTAATTTGCTTAGATAATGGAATTTAGCATTATTGTTTCTAGGTCAGATTTTACTCTACAACTATGCAGTTCTAAGTGATTAACGTCTCGTATATTCTGATACGGATTTTCTATATAATTTAATATTATGAATTTATTATACTTTTGAATTTATTACTATATAAATTAATATTAATTTATATTCTTTAGGAAAAGAACTTGAATTTATACAATAACAGCCGTTCGCCTCGGGTTCGTCTGTAAACAAGGTGGACGGATTGCTAAATTCAGAAATATAATGTAACCTGTTGGTATATCATTATTTTTCGTAACGCAGGTATTTACCTTTATTGTTGGCTTGAATGTTGACCATCCTGACCTATGCTCCCAGCACTCCAAAGGAACACGCCACCACGTGGTATTTCGGACCATGTGCCCGAAATCGAACCCGCCAGTTATCCTATTCTACACCGTCATCTGCTGATTCAGAGAGAATCCTCCATCGGAGCTGCTCTTAGTCTGGCCTCTCATCCCAAGCCTGTCCGGTATGGGTAGCCCTGTCCAGCATAGCCTTGGGGATCACAGAGGCCCACAAGCCCCCCACTACAAAAAGGTGGCAGTCTGTCTTTGTCTTTCAGTGAAAGCTCCATAAGAATCAGTTCAACCTTACCAAATATTAACCCTCGCTATCAGAAGGACAGAAATACAACAATTTTGAAAATGGTTGTTAAGCTTTTAGTATCGTAAATACATTTGAATAAAACCTAGTTATCTTGAAATCGCAAGCAGTCTCTAAATGAAACTATACCTATGTAGAACACAAATAAGTCACTCATTTTGTTTATCACAGACAGGGACAACGGTCCGTAACATAATGAGATGAATTCACTCGCGCATCAACATTAGATAGTAATAGACAATTATAAAAAACGTGCCTAAATTTTAAAGTTATCAACCATAATTTTGTCATAAATTTTATTTTAATTTTATCAACGTTGTTATATTCTGACAAAGATTGAGATATTAACGATTATTAAATTCTTAGGCACTAGGTCTACATGACTGCTACACATTATAAAAAAGTAGTTTTATTACTGTGTAACATTCGCGTTTTCTCTCGAAGTTTATTTAAGTATGTTTTTAATCCTAACGTTCCAGATGAATTGATTATACAAACAGCTATAAAATCCTTCAAAGTAATTTTATTGAAATATTTAGAAAACTTTTTCAAGAAATTTCCTATTCCAGGTACCTATTTAAGTGAAAAACTTACAAAATTCGAGACGTCCGTGAATGACTACCCCAATGGAAAGTGATTTGAAAGGGTTAGAAAACAGAAATAAAAAATTGGGTTCTGGCAGCTGGAGCCCGTCATTAACGGCGATGTAAGTCCCTCGCGCCAGTAGGGTTGCCATCCGTCCGGGTTTCCCCGGATTTGTCCTAGTTTAGAGGGCGTCCGGGGAGCGTCCGGGCGGGG
Organism: Calycopis cecrops; assembly: GCA_001625245.1. Classification (NCBI taxonomy): domain Eukaryota; kingdom Metazoa; phylum Arthropoda; class Insecta; order Lepidoptera; family Lycaenidae; genus Calycopis; species Calycopis cecrops. Next base: position 913,971 of record LUGF01042017.1, read on the forward strand.
TTTTATTTGTAGTCCGGATTTTGATTTGATTTATTTGATTTTTGAATGATTGATGTGATTCAAAAAACTAAGACTAAAAATTTCAAGTTTTGAAAGAAATGTTTATGGTTACTGTAAGTATTTTTTTTAAGTTCGTCATTTAGTGTAAAATAGCATTAAAATTTATTTATGACCATTAAAACTATATTTTATTCTTCTGAGTATCTTATGAAAAATACTATTTTCCAACGTCCGGGTAGGAAGATCAGAAATCCGGGGTTCTTACGTGCCTTGTCCTGGTTGACAGATTTTTGAGATGGCAACCCTACTCGCGCGCCTCGTTACTTGTACGTTTGAGGTAATAACTTTTATATTTATCTAGTCCATTAGGTGAATTATTGTGTTGCCGTTGAAATAATTTTATTTTATTAATAATTTAATGTCTAAGTTCGTTTGTACCTTGCATTATCTATCTCGTTTTCCACCGAAGAGCTTTAGGAGGAGGCTTATGTTTTTAGAATCAATATGTTATGAATTTTAAATTGCTTATGGTATTTTAACGTACTGTGCGAAGCAGATTTATACATTATTTATCTACACTCTTGAAACATAAACCTTCTTAAATTCATTAAATATTCTAAGTAACCTTAACTTTGATTCCAACTTAATAATTATAAGAGATAGATTGGGGTTTCTCCAATAAAGTATTTCGTTCGAGTATTGTTAAATGTTTGGTGTTCAGCAGTGAAGATAATTGTGGATTATATAAACTATAACATAAGCGATGGAGCAAATAATTTACATAAGTTTTATCCCTCCCAGTATCTGCATATCCAGTTGAGTAAATAAAATGTGCTCAGATACCGTAAATAATGGCGAGAGCTGTCCAACATTGCACCCGAGTGGGTAGTGAGAATGTTGTTTCAGTGCTGCGGTACACTTCGAGAAACAAGTGATAACTATTATGTACCTACTCGTGACCAATAAAAATGCTGGGGTAACAACATCTTCAATGTTGTTACCATTAACAGTTTAAATTATAAAAACGCTAATTTACAATAATCAAATTTCGAATCTAATAGATGTGCTTAAAAATATAGGATAACAAAAATCTAAAAAATATCTATACAATGGAATTTTTAAAGTGAATCTTTTTGACATGGTGGTCCAATAAAATCTTGACTTAGTTACATACGATTAAGTCCAATAGGCAAATGGATAAGATAAATTATTTTTTTTAAATCATATTCTATATAATTAAAATTGTAGTTATATATGAAAAAAGAAAGAAAGAAGGTTGCACGATTAGATTGATACTTGAAAACAGTTCCACCTATCCTGGTTCCCCTTTTTCTTATGAGAAAACGTGTTAATTTCAATTGGCTCCTCTAAAACCTCACATGTTTTCTTTGTATGTGGTGTGATTATAATACTGGAATCCCACACGGCTGATTCATGTGACATAGTTATCTCACAAGCCGTACAAAACGTCCAATCTGTTTACTATAACAATTTTCTTTGCATATCTTTATCTCTAATACCACATACTATTCGATCCCTCAAGGTCCGATCAATATCAGAAAAATTACAATGAAATGACATTTTTCTTAAACCTGCCACGTAATCACGTATCTTTTCACCTTCTTCCTGATTGCGGTTGTGAAATTTAAATGATTTCACAATCTCATTTGGTTTTGGGTGGAAATGTTTACCAAAAAAAGTTTTAATAGTCGAAAAAATAAAATCACTCACTTTCTTTAGTGCAACTAAAGAAATAATAAGATCAAATAAGTCAGCGCTCCATACTGCTATGAAGTTAGCTTTCTTCTTTGCGTCTTCCGTAAAGCCATTTAGTTACAGACAATAAGACAGTTGCCACGCGCTACATCATATTCGCCTCTTCGTATATTCTATTCGTCCTATTTCAATATTTTACAGGTATTGCAACTGTCTCAAATAAAATATAATTTAACAGAAATATGGTTAATACAAAGGCATAAATGATGTGGTTTAATTATTTATCATTGTGGACACTTTTACTTAAAATGTAAAAAAGTATTTATAGTGGCATAACTACAGTAGTTGAGCATATCTTATGGCTATACTTTTTTTAAAACTACTACTACTATACTTTATAATACCTACTGTAGAACAGTTTTTTGTTCTACTATCAATAGTTTCCGCAGCGCATGCGAGGACAGACTTTAATGACTATTTTTTCATACCGATCGAGTAATCCAGACATCCACAAGAACCTTCGAGAAGCTTTTGGAATTTACTATATATTTTAAGAGATTGAGGATTTGAATACATTGAACACATTTATCATTTATTATCCTATACTTATTATGAAATAAACATTTTAAATTAATATTTAACTAATATTAATCTTCTATAAACGAAAACGTTGCAATGAATATCGCAAAAAGTCGTATCATGATGTGATTCGGTCGTATTACATTAATTAAAAGCTATTAATAAAAACTGATAATGAAGACTTTATAGACCTTTTCGTATAATAAATATTGTGGTTTTTATAGTAATGCCAATAACATTTTTTGGATAATTCCGAGTTTATTGCTAGCTTACCTTTGTCCATTCTCGTTATCTTAGGCTATTTTGTAATGTCTAAACATACTCTACATGTAACACAAGTACATGTGCAGTTTAGTCGCTAATTTTATTGATCGCTTTACAGTGGAACAGTCCCCCAAGACCGTATGTGACAGACTTAAAAGATTTGTTTTTGACAAAACTAAGTATTAAGTCTCGTATGAGACAGGAATATACTCTTATATAAAATAGTAGTAGGTGGAAATAAATGCCATTAGATGTCATACTGTTTGATATCTACACTATTTTATTTAAAAATGTCTCTTGGACCTTTCTGCTATGGCAGAATATATTTGTAATATCGAGAAGGTTCTAGCGTTATATAAACGAACCCTTGTTAACTCTGTCTATACCCTAACTTTACCGGGATTTAACTTGACAAGGTTTAATTTACCTTATTTTCCTTCTTATGTTTAAAATGGGAATATTTTTTAACAGAATTATTTTTAGGACATAAAGTTTGTTATACTTTGACTTTCATATTATCAGAATAAAAAAAAATAGTAGTAGTAAAGTAGTAGTAGTAAATGTAAAATTTAAAATATAATATTACTGATTAGATTATGCTGACATTTGCTATCCTGACGCCACCGAGGCAATCTTTAACAAACTTGAACGACTCCAAAATTTGTGTTTACGATTCATATTTGGCTTGAAAAAACATGACCACGTTACTGCTCTTCGTAAACAATTAGAATGGCTTCCCATCCGCCATCGAAGAAATTACAGAATTCTGTGTTTCCTTTTTAATGTACTTTTTCATCCTTGTTCTCCTTCCTCCGTGAGCGCTTTTCCTTTCCTCATTTAAACGACTCCTCTTGTAGACCTCTAAAACGTACAAATATTCACTTGCCTGTTCATAGAACAGATTTTTTTTCTTACTCCTATACGGTACATTCTGTTAGACTTTGGAATTCTCTACCATATGAGATTCGGGACTATCAAACACTATCACTCTTTAAGGAAAAAGTAAAAGAAAGCTTAGCTTCTTTTTAAATTAGATATATGTATAATTATTTATTTCATGGTATATTTACTTATAAGTGTTTATTGTATTTTAAAATAATATGTATGTATTTAAGTATTTATTCATCTACCGATTATATGTATTTTATATATAGTCTATATAATGTACCTATACAAATATATATGATTAATATGTTATTATTGTTGGTTTAATTAGTTTAATAAATGTAGTCTTTAAGATGTACACATTAATATTGCAATATATCATGCATTTTCCTGTAGCAGGACTGTTGGAAGAAATTCCATAATGGGATAAGCAGGTCCTTTGTACCAACATTTATACAAATGATTGTTTTTTTTATGATTTTCTTAAGTGTGCATAAATTGTTAAATAAATAAATAAATAAATATTACAGAAATACTTTTAGAGTCTGGCAACATCTAAAGGTGTATGAAATGTGACGGACGAATATTAAAATTATTCAATACAATAAGTATACTTTAAATTAGAAGTACAATTGAATTACAACAATATGAAATACAATGTTACACAGTATAATTCCTACAGCAAAACTTGAATATATATTGTATTGCAGTACAACGTTAGTACATTAATAATTATGTGTACAAATTATGCAGGATCATAGTTCTTACTTAGTATCAAACGGGCTCCTCACTTAGTCCGTTACCCGACCCTAATCAGTATGCGACAGTTTCCGGACCTTTAACGAATTCTCCTTAACCGACTGTGAGAGTTGGGAAAATAAATAAGTTCTAAATCGGATTTTCAAAATATATAATAATCTTTAGACATACGCTTACTATATGCGAAGTTCGTTCCGTTTAAACAGTACTAACGGTGGTGGAGAGCTTTATTACTTGAAAGCTTGGAAGTTACTAATTTCCTCTGTTAGTTTGAACATTTGACGTTACTTAGATAATGGAATTTTGCATTGTTGTTGGTAACTCAGATTTTGCTCCAGAACTATTTCATCTTGTGAGTTCTAAGAAACAATTAGCTTCTCGAAAATATAAATTTTCTCTATAATTTAATATTATATTTATATACCTTATATAATATCAATTATCTACCCCGGCTTCTCCGGATGGCGAGGTGACAGAGCGGCGACAGATTGTTAGTTCCAGAAATAAAATGTTGCATGAATGTCCTGCTCTATAAACTACTCTGTCTTTCAGTGAAAGTTCCATAAGAATCAGCCCAGCCGTACTAGAGATTACCCCATACAATCAGTAATTTTCTTGAAATTACAGGCACACTTTTCATTTCTTTTCTATAAACCCAATATTTGGTAAGTTAGTTTAGTAAGTGGTAGTGCCACATTGCACGCATGATACATAAATTGGAAGCACGAAGTGGCGATACCTGTCCCTTACACGAAACCGGCGTGAAGTGACAGCTGTCGAGTTTCGTGCGGTGTGTTAGTAGCCAGTGGCCTATGGAGGGCGGAAGAGAAAGAGGGGCAACGCATATGTATAGTCTCTACGCGGATGTCTATGGGTGTCGCTAGTCATGAAAACGGCTCCTATTACTCGTTTGCCCCCCTATACCATTAAAAAAAATTAGATACAATGGAATGACCTATTTCAATATCGCATCAAGATAAGATTAAAGTTAGAAATTAGAAAGCTTTAACGACTTGAATGGCACGTTCAAAGTAAAAGTGCCTAAATTTGAAGCTTATCAACTAAAATTTTATCATAAATAATAGCGCTGTAGTATAAACCCCTGACAAAGATTGAGATATCTTGCCAAATATTTCAGAAACTGCCTAGAGCCTTGAACGAACTTAACACGAATATCAAGAATTATAACCGACTTCAAAAAGTTAAAATGAAAAGTTACTTACTTATTTCTGCCACATTCTAATCATTAATTAATTATCATAAAGCGAAATCTATAGGTACTTATAAGAAACACTAAATCAATTCAGGACAGGGCCAGGGTTGAACAGGTGGTAGACGTAAATTTTCGATTTAGGGTTCCGTAGTAAATGAGGCACTAGGATGACTATAAGTACTAGAAATCTGTATTATGGTACGAGGTATGTAGATTAATCATGGCAAAAAAGTGGTAGAAAAAGTCTTGATAAAAAAATATTAAAAAAAATATATATTTCCAGGGCCCGGTCTAACGCAACAAATTCTTTTAAATTTTTTATCTTTATTATATGTGATGAATTGGATATAGGAAATATCTTTAGAACGGGTCATACATTGCCTGTCAGCTGAAATTAGGTCACATCCAACTCGATCCTCATCTATTACTCAAAATCGCTAATCCGATTCAGTTGATAGTTACATCGCTAACCCGATTTAGTTGCTATTGAATAGGTGCACCTTACTATTGTCAGTTTTTGTCAGTATTTCAGTTTTATCTAATTGGATTTTCTCTAGGGTAATTATTAAGAACAGGTTTCGTGGCTTTAATACCACCGGCGCGTCTTCCTAAAAGGGGTATGTTAAACTTACTTGTTTGATATTTTTACAATACATCGCAAAGGCGATGTATTGTAAAAATTAATAACTGGCAGTATTTTAAACGTTTTACATACTTTGAAATAACGTACATTATGTATCTGTAATGGTGTGATAGAATATATATTATTGTCATCTATCAGTGCTGGTTCTAAAGAATAAAAAACTTCGCAAAAGGAAATAAAAAAGGGTGTTTAAATAATAACAATAGTGTTCTAGTAGTACTTTGTCTACCACGACTTTAGTGACTATAGTGAACAAGTGCAATAATAGTTGCAATGACACAAATGCACTCTGTCTTCTCCTATTCTTCTATTCAATGGGACGGCAATCGCATGAGAAATCAAACGGACTGACGGATTAATATGATCTCCAAGGTACGGGGGTGCAACACCGTCCTGAGACTCTCCAGAGTCAGGAATTTGGCTGTGTTTATAAGAAATTAAATAATAGCCATAACTCTTTTTGTTTGTTCCAGGGAAGCTAATTCGGGAAGTCATGACATCCTTGCCACTAGATCACGGGGCGTTTCATTCGTGTATAACTGGGAAAAGATCACTGCTTTATTACGCTTAGACTTTTATAAGCACAAATAAGTATAAACAATTACAAGTTATAAAAAGTTATTCGCGACCGCTATAACTGCAGAATCGTGCTATTATTACCGGTGGCAAACAGTATTATGCGTAAAATTAAACTCCATTTCGTGTGATTTAATTAAATTTGAATTTAATTCCGTGTTTGCACACATTCTAGAGAGATTATAATAGGTCCAAATAATTTCAGCATTCCATTTGGATATATAAACTCATGATTAACTTGTTAGTTACTAGATTACTCATTACAATTTGTGATTTTTGATCGGTATGATAAAGCTACAAGATTATTTTTCTCGCGTAGAATTCGTTCGAAAACTGGTTTAACAGGCTAATTAAAAATTCTAAGTAAATAAAAAACAGGTCAAGTGCGTGTCGGGCCACGCGCAGTGTAGAGTTCCGTTGTTGCGTATGAAAATCTTACGCCCATTACCCAACGCCGCTTACCGTCGAACGTTGCTATAGAAATGGGTATTATAATTCTTATAAAAGCTGCTATGACTTTGGTTTTTAACTTTAAGTAGTTCGTAAATTATATTAAAATCTTTATAATTAACAACTAGCTGGTGCCAGCGACTTCGTTCGCGTAGCGTAGTTTATTATAATCAAAGTGATTTGTTATTGTTTGCTTGTAGTGTGACGAAATTGCGATTTCCTGTAGGAATGCGGAATTTTACCGCAGTAAAAAGTGTTCTTTTATGTTGACTAGGTTTAGTATCTATACACCACAATCCGTCCAGTATTTTCGGAGATTAGCCTGGACAAACAGACAAGCAGATAAACAGACGGACAAAAAAATTTAAAAACTTTGTATTCTAATTAGTATATTATTATTAGTAGTAAAAAAAGTATTCTAATGCTATTTTAACATCGCCCCCTATTAGTTTTTCGTAAATATATTCAATGTATCTTATGAATGTTACTATTTTGGATGTAAGTAATGGATTTTACTGTTTTATTTTACTTGTATGTATAGAATGTCAACTAATTTACAATAAAATGTATATGAAATTTTACTTTTTTGAGTACATTTTATAACTCGGAAGCTTATAACTTTTCAGTTTTT
>LUGF01042017.1:930411-946570 GCA_001625245.1 Calycopis cecrops
ATTCTGACGTTGTAATAAGGTCTGTTCAAAAGCAGAAAAGCAGTCGGACAGTCTCCAAGGAGAAGTGTGGCCGTTTCACCGTCGCCTGCCTGTCGCTGGATGGATTCTGTTGCTTGTAGATCCGGGACCCTCCAATTATATGCTGAAGGTACCCACTTTAGCCGGTAGTGCATCCCTGTTTGCGAGCCCGACACTGTATCTCTGGGCACCCTGGGCACCGTGCGTAAAGGAAGAAATAAAAAAAAAAATCATAATTGACACCTGTCTAGATTTTTAAAACCATTGTTTTTATTGTAACAAGCAGTGTGAATGTTGTGCGAGCCAGCTAAGACGTTACTGTTCAACAGTAGTTCATCTCTCGTGTCATGCTCAAGAGATACGGTAACACTCACGAGGACCTTAATTGAACCGTGACATGTAATCAATCTGTGTCTTCAGTGCTTAAAATTATTCATACATAAGTTAATTTATATACTACTCGCATATTAATATAGTACTCGTGCATTACATTAATTTCCGTATCCAGTGAATAGTTTAATATTTCTTTTTTTTTTTGTGGTATAAGGGGCTAAACGAGCAGTCGGAGCCATTTCATGACTACCGACGCCCATAGACATCCACGTAGAGGCTATAAAACTGTCCTTCTTTCTCCTCCCGCCTCCATGGGGCCACCGGCTATTTACACACCGCACAAAACGCGACAGCACAACTGTCACTTTACGCCGGCTTCGTGTAAGCGATTCGTCGTGCCCGGTCGTGCCGGCCTAATTCGTATGCAAGCATGCAATGTAGCACTACTTATTACAATTTTTTAATATCCACAAATCGTCTACATCGAAATGGTTCGAACCAGGATACCACGAAACAGTCATTAAAAGATGTCCCTGCTGTCGTTGTAGACACGGCACTGCAGTTGAGCGTAATTAAACGGACGACACTGGATAATTGGATTGTACAGAACTTCGGATCGCCAGCAGCAAATTATTGAAATATCTCCCGGAATCCGAGACGACATTTTGACCATAAAATGGAATAATATTTATAATTTATATATAACATAGTTAGCTTGAGAATAATGTATGGCTATGATGAAATGTCTAACTGCACGACCTAAAGGACCTAGATAGAGAATCTAACGAACATACTTAAATTTTCCAATGAGTCATGAAATATGAAAAATCCTGAGTGCCTTTAAAACTTTAGAGTTGCATGCTATTTCTCTAAGACCTATTAACATATCATTATTTACTTGGTGATAATGGGACCTACTGAAAGTATTTCCTCTTAAACAAATAAATCCTGCATAGCGCTAAGTATGATGTTTCTGAGTTTCAAGACACTATGGCAATTTGACCTATTCGACGTGAATTTCAGTTAGGGCTTTCCACATGTTCCTTGAAAATAGGTCTCGACAGACGCACTACGAACATATAGCCGAATGGACTGATGGGCAGGCGGACGAATAACAAAGGGATTCTAATTTTTTAATTCATTAACATAAAGTAAAGTTTTCATTGATGAGACACTAACTAGTTTATAATTAACGGGAAATAAATTATATTTTCTAACAATATTTATATACTCATATTTTTTTCCAGTCTTATTTAATTAAGAACTTTTTACTATAGAGATTGCGATAAAAGAAAAGAGAATCTACGCCTGAGATCATAAATACTTCGTAACTGAGTTATTGGTCCTGACTATCTTTGTTAATTCCGATAAAAGTAATTTATTATAGTAGCTATCCTGAAAAGGCTTTATTAAATTTATAAATTAGCCTCCAAGATTTTCATTAAACATTTTATAACACCTACATAAAAAAGTTACTATTATGCAGTCGTAAATATAATTTCAACAGAATTAATTTTAAACATTGTTTTAAGCTTGTGCCATTGAAGTTTCATGAAGGAGCCTGCACGGTTACCTTAGGGCGAGGAACCTTTGCACTCCTCGCCCAAAAGTTAACTTGCCGGTTCAATTCAGCTGTAATATAGTATGATCCTTTTACTGATACACTAACTGATAACTTGTTATTAAACTGAAATCCTCTTATTGCTGCTATGAAATAATTTCGTAATATTTAGTTAAGAATACCTACGCTTCATCGATCACTATAAAAATATTCCATCATTAAACAAATAGGTCATAAATTATATATGGGTTGTTAATACTGAACAGAGTGAATTATTCATATTTCTTGTCACTGTCGGGTTTAGTTCTGCGGCATTAGATAAAATATTCATAGACTAAATAAAAAGTATATTAAGTCTATGAAAATATTTACATATTACGTGTTGGCGCGCGGCGACAAAATATGATTTTTCTGCCCTCCGTGCGGAAAACGTTTCGCCGCGCTGAGCTAAATGAAAATTTTGTTTTCCGCCTACTACGTCAAACAGAAAAATGGAACACGCGTCAGTAAAGTAAGATGGTTGTGGGCCTCAGCTGGGCTTCAGCCGACGATTGCATGCGGTTGAGACATTTCTTACTTTCCTGTCCTCGGTGACTAATGTACCTACCTACCTACTATTATTAACACTTTTAGGCTATTTCATTTTTAATTTTTAATGAAATAAGCTAGATTTATAGCGCGTCACCACTCGAGGCACTTGCGTGTTTTGTGCACCATACACTTCAAACGGAGTAAAATAACAGTCACGTACTGGCGGACTCAGACAGGTTTTTATGTTTCTTTTTTAGGTAAGTACTTTTTTCACAAATAACCTCAAATAATATTTAATGCTTAAGTTAATATTTCAAATTTTAATAACGACGTATGTTTTGCGAAATGCGGTATAGGTTTAAGAAAACTTAGTAAACGTCGGTATGTAAATAATGATAATTTCGCGTCGCTGTCGCGTTTCGTGCGGTTTGTGAGTAGCCGGTGGCCCATTGGGTGTGGGGGGGGGGACGATAGGAGGGCAACGCATCTGCGTAACAATCATGCGAATGTTCATGTTCGTCGGTAGTCATGAAAAGGCTCCGATTGCTCGTTTGCATAATGGGTATGCTATAAAAAAATTCCACCTGAAATTAGATATTGAAAACTCTCAACAATACTTTTTGATCAGCCCTGGGATTTTAGTTCCATTCCAGTCACTACAAGGCAAACATAATAATAGATATATAAATATAAAATCAGATATTATACAATACTGGCGTTATCTTAATGCCGTGGACATTAGCCTCAATTAAACTTATGTTATAAAAATGAACTTCCCCTGTAGCTCCTTTTTTTTTGGTAACGCAAAAGAATACCATCCAGGAGCCCGGTTGGCTCAAACGGACACAATCACGGCCATTGCTCCTACCGACTAAACTCCTGGAAAAAGGCACCCGGCTGTAGGCCGGGTGCCAGGAGGTTTTCCAGGTGTCGCTATAATTAGAGGGTCCTGGATCTACAAGCAACAGGATCCCTCCAGCGACAGACTGGCCTCGGTAAAAAGGCCAGACTGCTCCTTCTTCGGGACTATCCGGCTGCCTCTAAACAGTCCCTATTACAACGTCGGAACCGCGCAATGGGGTCAGGTTCCCATCCTAAGTCCTGGTCCCAATACTCCAAAGGAGCACGCCACGCCGATCGTCCTAATCCACGTCGCCATCTGCTAATTCAGAGGGACGGGTGGAGGACTGCTGTGCGTTTCGGCTGCAATACAAAAATGACACTATCTTTTTGCTGTACTAAAATAAATTATTTTCGGTAAGTAAAAAATTCTTGCTGTAAGAAGAAAACGCTGTTACTTAAGTTCGACAGTAATAAAATGTTCTCAACTTTGTAAGCCAAGGAGTTCTCTTGTCGCTCTGGCACATTTTAGATGTTACATTGTCCCAAACTCCACCTATATTAAGTTTTATTTTTTAGTACTCGTCCTTGGTTCCCATTCTTCTTAGCTTTTTTATAATATATTTTGCTGATCGCTGTTTCGGTTATTATTTAGGTACCTACATAGCGAAAGTGGACAATCATTTTTCGCTTTTGATGTTTTTCGAAAATACCTTGACATCAGTAATGTGATGTTCATAGAGATATAAAGAAATAATGATTTTGCTGTCATACACTTAATAAAAAGTATTTATTAAGTCTATGTTTGCTGTCCTTAAACTTGCTATATGTTATTTTATTATTACTTAAACTAACGAATTGCAATGCAAAAAATGCAGGCGCTATAGGTTTAATAAAGATTTACTTCGTGGAATCCTGAACAAAGACATTAAAGTACAAAAATGCTCTTGTATTTTGGATTTTTAGTCGACATGACTAACTAGGCACATGAGAAAAGAATTGCCTTAATAATCTAAAAATATATTATATTATTGATGTTATTTTAAAGAAAACTTGATTAGTAGCAGCGTGAAGTAGATAGTTCTAGCTATCTATAAATTTTATATAGAATAATTTTCTATGTTTTAAATATTAATTATCTAGGTAGGTTTATTCTATTTATTCAGCTTTATTAATAGGACTTTAACCAAATTATAAATGAAATATTAAGAAATAGCAATTTGATCATCAGTTGGTAAATTGTTAAATTAAGAATCCGTGGAAGCAGTAAAATGCCGAATTCGAAAATGAGGTCATTGTATGGAAGACCGTTACGTATACCTACCTAATACTTATATCGTTAAGACGTGAAGCCGTTTGTTGTTTGTGAGTTATTATATCACTCAAAAACTACTTACTAACCAGATTAAAGTGCAATTCGGCAGGAATAAAAATACAATCTGAAGTAACAAAAAAAAATACGGACTCTCTTGGAATATATTTTACATAGGCGAATCCGTGGTGGGTAGCTAATTGAATATACATTACATTATGTTAAATTACAAGTTTGTTTTTAATGCATATTTAATAAATTATTGATAGATGCATTATGTATTTTTGTTATTAGCACAACTGCCTAAGTAGGACAAACCGAGAATATTTTTTTCAAAATTGAAATTGACAAAAATTGTTTGGGCTCGTCCGGGATTTGAACCCGGGACCTCTCGCACCCTAAGCGAAAATCATACCCCTAGACCAACGAGCCGGTGATACACCTGCTGAAAAAACAGTAACCTTGCATTTCTGTCTTATCACAACACTTCAATTCTAGCAAATATTATTGCACTTCGCCGGATATAAATGTACACTTCTTTTCTAATATTATACAGACGTTTTTTCCGTTTTATTTGTCAGAAAAACTTAACATGATAATTCTTTCGCTAACAGAACTTTATTCAGGACAGGCTTTATTTACACATAATTGAACAAAAAAGTCAAACCGCGGTCTCAGCTAGTTTTCCATAAACCTATTTAAATTTTATTCATATTATTAAGTATTAAATAATAACTTTCGTATTTTTATTCTGCTTATTATTATTGTCTTCGTGTTGTAAAATAAAATTGAAAATAAAATGTAAATTATACTTTAAGTATAAATTGATTAATTATAATATTAATATGTTGGTATCGAAATAGGTATATAAACTAAACAAAAAGCAGGGCTCGTCCGGGATTTGAACCCGGGACCTCTCGCACCCAAAGCGAGAATCATACCCCTAGACCAACGAGCCGGCTGACAAATACATAAAAATTATGGATACCATTCGAGATTATATTATAAGACTTATATTATGGGTATATTATTATTATTATTAATAATAATATGGGTTTTGTAACGTTGATGTTCTTACATATGTGACGTAACTTCTACAAACAGACGGACAGAGTATGGTGTGTGTGTATACATTTGTTTCGATTTTCCTAAAGTAGACATCGATGCTGAACTTAGATGGGTCATCGCAAAATATATCCATCCATCAATCCAGTAAAAAATATAATTTACATGTTCTAGCAATTTTTGTTCTTCTCGGGTGTTCTGATTTTCTGGGAACAAAAGACTGACCTTTTCTATTCTGATGATTATTACTGATTTATTAGTTTTTAATGAGTACAAATCGAAAATGACGTGGTAAAGGAAATAGCAACAAATTCCATTAACCTTTCTAATCGACTTAAAGGAAGTTCTCAATTTTATCATGTGATTGTTGCGCTATTGGCTGGGTTTCAGAATTGTTACTTTTAGAATAAGGTAATAGGCATATCTTTTATATTAATTTAACCGACATGTGACGAGTTTATTTTTTATAAAATATACCTAGGTACCAATATTATTTTCGGGTCATCTTATTAATCCCTAGTAGGGCTTTCATTTTTTTAAGTACTTACATAGTCAAATATTTACTTTTATCGGATATATTTTGTATGACAAAAAACGACTTAGTAGAAAATTACTCATATACATAACAATTAATAGGTATATTATATCTAACTTGACATAAATCACAGGTGTTTCTGTATAATAGGTACCAAATTAGGTAGATGGAATAAAGCTAATCAGAATGCCAAATAGCTTTATGTTATTTACACAATTATTTTATCTTGATGTTATTCTCGATATAGCAAGGATCAAATTTAAATATGTTTTGCATTTTAACGTGGGTAGAATACAAAATTCAAGTTATTCGTCAGACGAAGAATTTCATAAAACTTCAAACAGGGGATACTATTCTCAACATTTCGTAATTTATGTTGTTTTAAAATGTTCCCTACTCGACATAATATCACATAAACCGAATTTAGATTATACACAAAAGTAATATAATTATGTACATATTAATCATTAGGTAATAAACTTAACCTACACGTACACCTTCCTTATATTAATTACCTAAATATACGTGTATTTTATATATTCTACAAGTATACTACAACCTATTTATTACAAAATATGAATTATAATTTACAATAATAATAATCGCTTAGATTTATTTTACCTATGGATCTTTATACAATATTATATGTATATGCTATCTATCTGTCTGTTTGAAGTCGGTGCCAAGCGTAATAGTTATGCTGCAGAGCGCCTGGCTCGCCGTGTCATTGATATTTTTTTTTGGTTTTGTTACCAGTTAAAATTGTGAAGGTATATGTTATGTATTATTTTTGTTCTGTTTGTGCTTGGCACCAACTTCAAACAGACAGATAGATAGCATATACATATAATATTGTATAAAGATTCATAGGCAATAGGTCTAGGCGATTGTTGTTATTGTAAATTATAATTCATATTTTGTAATAAATAGGTTGTAGTATACTTGTAGAATATATAAAATACACGTATATATAGGTAATTAATATAAGGAAGATGTAAGTGTAGGTTAAGTTTATTACCTAATGATTAATATGTACATAATTATATTACTTTTGTGTATAATCTAAGTTCGGTTTATTTTTCGCTTTTTAGTAAAGTATTGTTTAATTGAATTCAGCTTAATTTTCTTTTTTTTTAGTTTACTCTTAGAAGTCGGTTTTTTTTTGTTAAAAATTATTTTATTTTACGATTTTAAGTGATGGGTAGACCTTCCAAAATGCTTCTCGAATGAGGAAACGAAGATTACTTGAGACAGAAAATGAAAGACGGGAACGCTTAGAAAAAAATAAAGATTAATCAAACCCAAACAGAAGGTAACTGCAGTTAATCGTTGAGGAGTTCCCTCGACTGTCTTTCATCTTCGTTATCAGATCCTAATGACAGTCACAGCCCTTCTAGGTGTAAAGTTCTCATCAATACAAATTAATCTAACCCAAACACATGGTTACTGCTGTTAATCGTTAAGGAGTTCCCTCGACTGTCTTTCGTCTTCATCATCAGACCCCTAATGATAGTCACAACCCTTCTAGGTGTAAAGTTCTCATCAATACAAATTAATCTAACCCAAACACATGGTTACTGCTGTTAATCGTTGAGGAGTTCCCTCGACTGTCTTTCGTTTTCATCATCAGACCCCTAATGACAGTTACATCCCTTTTAGGTGTAAAGTTCTCATCAATACAAATTAATAAAACCCAAACACAAGGTTACTGCTGTAAATCGTTGAGGAGTTCCCTCGACTGTCTTTCGGGTCCATAATCAGATCAACTCCAGACTCTGTTTAAATTGTAGTGCTTTAAAATAATAAATCAAAAAAGTATGAAACGCACTAGTCGCCCATACAATTTTCGAAAGCTCTCCTCTACTTCTCCAGGTTTCCATCATCAGATCCTGGTTTCCTTATCATGGGACTACCCTTAAAGTATCACCTTTATGACAAAAAAAATTATTAAAATCGGTTCATAAACGAAGAAATTATCGGCGAACACACATAAAAAAAATATATACGGTCGAATTGAGAACCTCCTCCTTTTCTTTGAAGTCGGTTAATGAAATTAAAATACATTTTTACGTTGCTTAAAAGCAGTTCTTCTAAAGTAGACTATTAACTTCTCTTCTTTCACTTCTTCCCTAAATTTATTATTATACAATCTATTATTGAGCTATTTTTGTTTTCGACGTCTGACGAAGAGTTGGATAGTAATTTTTTATAGTATAGGGGCAAATGGAGCCAATTCCAATCGGTGGCAATTTCATGACTACCGACGCCCAGAGACATATTATTCCCTTACATAATATGCTATAAATCTCACGAAATACAATATTAAAATGGGCCGAGATCATACGAGACTGTCTTCACGTCTTTGTTAAACTATATCAAAGTAAGCCAAAGCCAAGTTCTAAACAGTGTATTTGAGGACTATGTTTAGAGGAAAAATCTGTCGATGAGTAATAAATAGTGGTATTCCATTAAAATATATTGGAAGTCCTTTTAGAGAGTCTACAATCAGTTATAAGAGTTTTAGGCGATAGTAATAACTCGATTGGCGATAATTAATTATTTATATGGAATTAACGAATGCTTTGAGAATAGGTCCCGAATGTCGAACAGTCTGGGGCGTGCTCGTAAAGTCAGAGATAGCGTACTCCGGTCTCGGTGCACCGCCGCCCGCCCTCAGCAATAAATGTATCGCTCCTCGATTTATTTATTCGATTCACTCCAACCTACACGAAAGCCTGGAACAGCCACATCTTGTTTATTCTGTGCTGTGAGCTGCTACCGATTCAAACAGTATATATAAAACTTAGGAATCGAAGGATTGAAAAGAAAGAAATGTATATGTGGAAAATCTGAAATCGGTTTGAAGTGAAACCCTGCCTTTTATGTATACATAATATCGGGTATATACATATATATATTCGCGAATAGATTTAACGTATCACGCCAAAGCTTATTTTATATGATTAAAAATAAAAAGATAGGAACATTTTAATAATTGGCGTTTGAAATGAGTTATAAAAACGGTAGACTTATGTCTCGTTTACGTTCATAATTTTGCAAAGTTATTTGAGCAGAACTTTTAAATACGCCCTGTGTGGACGTATTAAAAGTTTCCCATTGAAAGTTTGCCGGGGGAAATCCTTTCATAATATTTATGAAGCTGGTTTTATTTTAATTAGTCACTTTTTACATTGGATGCGGTAAAATAACTTAAGTTACCATAAAATGATAAAACAATGATAAAATGTTTGTGCTATAGAATCGTCTATCGTATCTAGATATCTACATACCTACTAAAGGACCATATTTTGACCTGCTACTGTTCAGCTGCAGTCTATCAAAGAGCATACAACAGTCTATAATACCGTACTTACGTACATTTACTACTTACTACGTTACTTATCTACTTACAATATGTAACAAAAACGTAGTTACATAATGTTTTAGGATCAAAATCAATACACATGAAGTTCTAAGATACATCTAATTTAGTACTATTATTCAATCTATACTAAATAAACATTAAATAACTATACTACAATCTATATAATCTATACTAATACAATTAATTCCAAAGATTAGATAGGTGTAGAGATGTTTGTACTTCATCACACCGAAAACACTGTATGGATTTTGATGAGACTTGACATTATTGTACTTATGTACCAAAAGTAAAACAAAAGCTATAGAAATTTTAGTAAGATTTAGGGCCACCCAGCATGCATGCATGCCGCCGACTTGTGCCGGCACGACTCTCACTTAAATGGTAACAGCGTAAAGTGACAGTTATGCTTTCACATTTCATGCGGTGTCTAAATAGCTGGTAGACCATGGAGGGTGGAGAAGGGAGTGCAACGCATCGTAGGTATAACCTCTATGTGGATGTCTATCGGCGTCGGGAGTCATGAGAATGGCTCCGACTGCTCGTTTGCCTTAATAAATAAATAAACCTTTATTGTACACACCAATACAAATCTTTGCACATGAAAACTATAATTAACGGACAGTACAATGTGGCGACCTTATCGCTACAGAGCGATATATTCCAGGCAACCATTATTTTGATAAAATGTATTGCTTGGAGAATATCGGGCCTTCATATACTTAAATATAAAAATACTAACTTTTGCACACGTTTAGTCTGTGTGTCGTGAGTTACAGCGCTAGAACTTACGGGAGCTCCTGTGCCTTATTGTTCGGTTCATTTAAGTTTACATAACTATCAATGAACATGCTTCTTATTACCCGCCTGCTTCATGGGAGGGTAATGTTTTTCTCATCGCTATTCTAAGTAACTACTATTTCGATCATCATACTAAGACATATTATGAGCGCAGTAGTGCGAGAGAAGCCGCTACTACTTAGTGAAACAAAGTTGTAGTTCATTTATTCAGACCTACTGAAGACGAGTCTAGAGCATGTAAGTACTATCTGTAATTTAGTAAGATGTAGTGCAATTTCTTTATAAAATTAAGATCGAATTTAGAGCTCTGGGGGACCTATTATTATTATATTTATGATACAAGCCTCGTCATAAAGAACTAGAAGCGGAAAATTCAACTTTTTAACTTTGCAATGTTGTTTCAAGATCCTACAAAAGTCAAAATAAACTATTTTTGTAATGAAAAGAGCATAACCCTTAATTAAAGGCAGGCGAGGCGTCTACAAAAGACTTAGAGTTGCAAATCAACAACTACATGATCATTTATCACCCTTCTCTAAAAAAGATACAACGTATCATTAGAAATCGATTATAAAAAGCGCAATTCATAATTGTCGCGTTTGTGTTACAAATATAGGTGGAGTTAGTTAATCAAAACAAAGCGAGAGCCAGTTATTATAGTCATTATTCATGCCATTTGTCGCGAACGCTTCCCCGCCTGAAGGCTAGACTGGCAATTCATTTGTTATCTTCCGTACTTCCGCCGGGATACTTTATTTTGTTCGTACTTAGACTGGTTTATTTTTAAAAAGCGTTCTCCTGTCTCAATAATGCAAATTTGTTGCTTAGAAGTAGTGCCATGTTGCTTTGCAGTGAAATTGACCCGGCACTACCGGGTAAGGTAGAGGTGCCTTCCCCGGTAGTGCCGGGTCAATTTCCTCGTACCTGTTGACATGATACCGCAATAATGAGTAGCTGACCACCCAATGAAGAAAAGAGGAAAGGAGGACAACATACCTGAATCACAATCATCTGCACGTCCATGGACATCGGTATTCATCAAAAGGCATTGACTACTCGTTTGCTTCGTTATACTAAAAAACGTGTAATCTGTCTGTGATCAGATTCAATTGGATCAAAGAAAAAGTTTAAAGTATTAATATCGTCAACTTACTGCGGCTACGCTAGCGTTATTATAAGGGTCAATTTACACCAAAAGCGCGGCGAAGGCCAGCGAAGCGGAGCGCAGTTTATGTGTCATATGAATTTCAACTTTATAATAATTGTTATAATACTTATTATCGCATGAAAAACTCGAACGAGACGCGCGGAAGTCGCTGGAATGCGCGAGAAGGCGCTGGAATGCTCCAGAAGTAGCGAGAATTTGATAAGAAGTACTATAGTAATGAAAATAAAGTTGAAATTCATATGACACATAAACTGCGCTCCGCTTCGCTGCCCTTCGCCGCGCTTTTGGTGTGAATTGACCCTAAGTATTGTATGTATGTAATCGATTTAAAAGTAAAAGGTATCTCTGGATTCACATTTATCCCTCTATAGTGTTAAAAAAATCACGAAAATATATTTCGGGGCTTTGTGCGTAATGGTGCTTTTATAAAGAAGCAGGTTCCCGGCGCTGAAATTGTCTGCGCCGACCGGCGCCGACACGTTTGCAATGTTATCTTATGGGCTCACTTATATAGGTAGAAGCAGGTTTTCGGCGCCGAAATCGGCCTGTAGTGACCATCATGTCGTCAACTTCATCGGACGATGACTTATTTATTATGGAAAATAGTTATTTAAAATGTTTGTATAATATATTAGTATTTATTATATTAGTATTATATTAATATATTAGTATTTTGAAAATGCAGGACAATGTATCTCGTGTCATACTCGTATAAGACTTGCGTTCATTAAACATTGTTTTTTTCAAATAAATGTTAATATTCTTGGCAGTGCCACGGTGCATGCATGTAGCAGCACTTGGGCCGGCACGATTGAGGTGTTTCACCATTACTAATAAACTTAAAACATGAAAAAATACCCATTTTTTTTAATAATATTACTTTATAGAAAATTTATTAAGTACACTCATATTATTACGTAATTACTATTTAGTTCTACTTGTAAATAATGCACGTTTTTTTAATACTATTTCCACTTTTAATTAACATACAAACTTTCACATCCTACTAATATTATACAATTTTAATACTAATATAATAAATACTAATATGTTATACAAACATTTTAAATAACTATTTTCCATAATAAATAAGTCGTCGTCCGATGAAGTTGACGACATGATGGTCACTACAGGCCGATTTCGGCGCTGGAAACCTGCTTCTTTATAAAAGCACCCTAAGAGTGTAGTAATAAGCAAGCAAAGTATTATTGTAATTTGTATCTTTTAAATGCGTTGACTTAGAAGTATGATTTTTCTAAAAATTTAGCTTAAAAAGGCCTACATATTATACTAACTGAATGACAGACAGACAGACAAACAGAGAGAGAAAGAGAGAGAGGTGATGTGTCTAAGGGTTCCGTTTTTTCCTTTTTAGGTTACACGGCACCTTGAAAATAATCTAAAAACTTTTTGTTTGTGACAGTTTCATCAAATCAAAGCTAAAATTAAAAGTACTTTTTTTCAATGTGTAGTTACTTTCATTCAATGTGTAGGCTCATAATAAGCGAGGGGGAAGGTTAATTCATTTCAAGGATCGCCAATTTCGTCTGATGATATTTATTAATAATATATAATGGACTCAAATATCCTTGTTCTATAATTATGAAAGAATTATTCCGCCGACCCTATACTCTAATCATTATCAAAACAATTCGAGGTACACAACACAACAATACGGTCAAACTTCAAACAGGGAGTTAAAATTTCCGTATTAATTAATTTAATACAGTTTCCCCTCCCATTGTTCGACTAAAAAAGCTCTTTACCTGCCATGATCCCTTTAGACCGTTTTATACTCGTTGAGGAATCCACTGTCCGACCTTTTCATGTTTTGCCCTGATTGAGTAAGGTCAAAGCGTCGGAATAAAAACGCGAACAGCGTAGGAGGAAAATGTTCAACATTTTTCACTTTCTGTCTTGCAAATGGAATGAAAAAACATATCAGTTGTAGGTTATACCTAGCGCTTTATTTGAAAATGTATGGGTTATTTTACTGTCTCTGTAAATCAAGATATCCTGCCACTTTTAACACACACACACACACACTTTTAACACGTTCACGCGCGGACTACTATAGAAGACCAGGGCAACTCTTTTTTGCAATAACTTTACAGTTTGGTGCTCTATAATCTAGTGATTCCAGGTAATCCTCGTCCGATATATTCGTCACAACGTCAGTACCTCTCGCAAACTCAGTGCGTATGCACACCGGAGCATTATCGATATACAATTTTTTTTATCTTACAATAAATAGATCTATCCTGATCACCAGGCAACAGTGTGTTCTGAATGTTAGGAAACCAAAGAAAATAATAGTTAAGTTTAGTTTTAAGTTAAAAAATCTAACATTGAACTCAGAAGTGCATTTTTTTATATTTTCCCTTATATATTTTCTAATTTACTGATATAACATTTATTAAATAGCTTATTACAAATAAGAGGATTTTAAAACTAAGTTAAATAAATACTTTTTCCATTTTATTTGTTGTTTTAACAAGATAGTTGTACATAAACATGTAATTGACATTTTTACGTGGCCTACCACAGTAGGCCACGCGTGTACCTATGTAAAAAAAGGGGCGCGTGTACTGTAGGGTTAATGATCATAGCTTAAAGAATTCAATTGAATATATTTGATCAATTAATTGTTAACATGTTTTAACTATCAACTTTAAAACAGCGAAGGTTTAAATTGTATAATACCTGGTTCATATCTTAATCAATTAACAGACTCTACTTAAATATTTTATAGTCGCTATGCTTAAAAATTTTCTTAAATACATTAACGTTATATAAACTGAAATGACCGCTAATATCGCTGTCCGCCACCGCGCGGTATAGCCAATTTGTTGGTTATGAAATTTGGGACCCAGTATTAATTGACGTACGATGAAGCACTTTAATAATAATTTGCTCAGCTAGGGATGTGATGGTGAAACATTTCAGATCGTCTGATAGTTTATTACCCAGTTCAGAAATCAATTATTTTTCCTGAATGATTTTACGCAGTTACCTACATCAGGGATATCTACATCTTTCTAAATACTAAGTACAAACGGTAAGGATTTGAAAAAAAATATAATAATAAGTTTAACGAGTCATTTCTTCACAAGCCTCAAAACAAGCAACAGTGTAGACGTCAAATAGTTACAGCCTCGCAGCAATCGCTCTATACCTTACAAAAATGTATGTGTATGCTTCCTTATTTAAAGGTATGTAAGTATAAAGTTCACTTTGGTATAACATAATATTATAGAGTACACAAAAGTAGACTTACTACCTAATTTTTATGTTTATCATTGAAATATTTGTAATATCCTGTTCACGTACCTAATTTATTTATTCATTCCATATGATGTGTTTTTGAATTCGAATAACACAATAGAAGTACGTAAAAGCCAGACCGATGTGAAATAAAATTTTCAGCATAAAATGGCCGAGTGGTTTCGTGAGAGCTAGCTCTTGAGCGCGCCAAATGAAATAACCCCACTCAGCGTTCTATCTGCGGAATGTAGTCTGTACGGTGAATCGTATGGATTATAGAGCTTCTTGTTTATCAATATTCGAATGAACGTTTCGGGATCAGACCTATTTAAAATTGTAAAAGCAGCCATTTCTGCATTGGGGTGCGCAACATTTTATTTTTTAACAGCCTAGCCGATTTAAGATCGAATATATAAGCAAGAGAATCGGGCCAATCTAAACAATTTGCAATGCAATGAAATATTAAACTAATTCATTCATTCATCTAAATAAATAAGACACTTTTACAATTATGAAATTTCTATCTGAAAGATGTCCCTTTTTCACTTCTGAACAGACGATTAATATAAATGAAAATGGCGCTACTACCTAAATGTGCATTTTTAATTAAGTTGCGGTAAGGAAATACTTTTTTTCATCTTCTAACTAATATAAACAAGTATACAAATGCGCCCTTTTTTGTTATGATAAGTCTGTAACGGAGAGAGATATCGCAATAAGTATAAATAATATTAGCAGACCTTTTCTTCCTGATTCCCGCAAGATATGTAACTCAATGTCGGATAAAAGGTAAGATCTGTCTTTTTAATTATCGGGGGCAAAATTAGTCATTTTAAAGATTAGTTTGTGCGCTGTAGCATGGTGCGGATGGCAGTTTCAGGAACGTTTCGATTCACATTTTAAAATTGCCGTAATTTAAAAGTTACAACTTATTATTTCATATTTGAACATTACATCACTTCTTATCTGTAGTAAATTAAATTAAACACAACCAAACTTTTCGAGACTTCAAATAAAAATTAATTGAAAAAAATTATGCTAATTCTTATGCGTATAATGTAACGCTATAGTGATGGGATGAGCTGCTACTATGGATAGTCGATGATTTTTTAAATAAAAAACGCATAATTTGCGTAGTTAAATTTTTCTTGTTAAAAAGTCTATTAAAGGTACATTAATAAAACACGAGAATAAAGGGTAACAAAAAAACATTTATTCGTCAATGATATCGGAGTCATCAGAATTTTCACTACTAAATTCTTCATGTGTCTGTGACGGATATTATCAATTTTTTTTGATAAATTACTCTGTGCAACTGAATATGACACTAATTTTCGTCACAATATTGA
>LUGF01042017.1:964808-977451 GCA_001625245.1 Calycopis cecrops
ATTTTGTATGATCGGCAGCGCATGGAACAGCGATTGCTTTGGCGATTCGGGATCGGGTATAGTTTGGCAAGGGTAAGTAGCAGACAGATAATTTTGAAAAAAGTACGGATCTAAATATCATTTGAGGAGTGTGCTAGGTGTACACTTAGATAAATTAATTAGGGTTAATTAATTAATTTTTAAACTTTAAGTAAGTAAACATATATATTTCATGAGAATATATTATAATGCTATCATTTATTAAATTCCTGATGTAAAAAGGCTGTAAGAACTAGGCTGCCAAACTTAATAAAAAGGGTCATAAAAACCGATTCCTACAACTTCGTTTTTAATAGCATGTAACGCATTTGTTGCAAATTAAAGAGTTACTTTGCCACTATATTTTGTTGAAAAAATTATCAATCCTTCTTAAAAGATTTTAAGACATATAAATTCAATAATAGCATAGTTCCAGAATATTTTTTTATATATTGATATTTCTTTTCTTTCCGTCTTTGCTTGCTGTTTATACTAACTTAGTATCTAACTTAAATAAATATATTTTTTCTAGGCAATTAGTAGGCCTCGTATCAGCTGGCCTTGTTAATTATTGTGGATCAGATATGATCCCCTCCGTGTATACAAATGTTTATTACTTTAGAAAATGGATTCAAGCTGAATTAAAAAAAGATGAAACTTGTTAAAAATATTTAAAATATTATAAGAAATAAAAATTTTAAAACTTGTTTTATTTATTTTTATTTCATATGAGTCAAACGCGTTAGATATATTAATAATAATGAATATCAACAAAGTGACGCAATGACATAGCTGTCGTTATTTCATGATAGCGCTATTTGACAGAAAGGTATTTTCTGAGCAGTAAACGCAATCTAGCCGATCGAGTAATAGCACGTTTTCTGACCTATATGATATTTCGCATTGACCTATAATCATAAAAATAGGCGAGAAGTAAAAATTTACAGTAAAAACAAAGGGCAAAAGTATCTGAAAATTGGTAAATTATACATAAATGCGTTCATTCGTTTAATCGTTTGCACCTGAAAAGTGTATCGATCTTGATAAGCGAGCGGCGAACCCATCAAAATCGACTCTTGACCCCTAACTCTTTAACAACCGAGCAAAAGTGGTACTAAAATGTTTGTTGCAACATTCTACACAAGATGTAATTTTTTTTTTTTTATTTGAGTAGGGGAACATATAAATAAACAATGAAAACGATAGAATTTCGAAATTTCAAATTTCTTAAAATTTTGACTTCAACTCACGATAATATTATCTCAGCTCGGTTTTAATATTATTTTGATCTGAAATTTTAACAGGATATACTACAAGTTATCTACAACAAAGACCGATCTCTTAATATTAATAACAAACAAAATGACGAATTAAAAAAAAACATGAAGTACTGAATTTTTTTTTCAAATTAAAAAGTTGTGTTATGAATTTTTGAATTTCATATTTTAAACAATGCCACATTAAAGATCAATACCACAAGTTTTGTGAATTTTTTCAGATTTTTTAAAGCCGTGAGTGAATAGTTATAACTAAATTTATGCGACACACGAGCGCCCACGCGCGGTCGTAGTCTGGTGTACTGAACATGTCACGCGCCGCTAGCGTAGCCTTGCCTATACATTCACTGATAGACTTTGGTATTCATTTTATTTAATCAAACAAATACAAAAAAAAAATCAAAAAAAAAATTTACATCTTGTGTAGAATGTTGCAACAAACATTTTAGTACCACTTTTGTTCGGTTGTTAAAGAGTTAGGGGTATCTCGCTAAATAACGCACTTTTTGGCGGTTCGCCGCTCGCCTATGACAGCTAATGTCTTTCGTATCTATTTTAATTGTAACTGTTTACATATTTGTTCTAAACAATTTTTTATTAAATTATTAGATTAACAGACTTATTCAGTCATACCTATGGAGAATGTTACTAGGTATGCCAAATCGCTTGAAAGTCCCAGTAAGGCC
This sequence comes from Calycopis cecrops, assembly GCA_001625245.1. Classification (NCBI taxonomy): domain Eukaryota; kingdom Metazoa; phylum Arthropoda; class Insecta; order Lepidoptera; family Lycaenidae; genus Calycopis; species Calycopis cecrops. The sequence goes on from LUGF01042017.1 coordinate 966,790, forward strand.
CGTAAGTAAATAAATATACAACTTTTTGTTGCATTCAAAAATACCTAGTAGTTTTCATTTTACAGGCATTTAAACTTTCAAAAAATATCGAGTTCCTTTAACGACCACGTGACCGCTAGTAACGTCATTCCTCAACACGCTCAGGGCGCTCGCAGCCCCGCGTTCCCGTCATATTATCTCTAATTATAGCATCTGAAGTCAGCCGCAGGTGTGTAGTCGGTAGGGGCAATCTAATTGCCGAGCTCGACACTGTTCCCTGCTGAGCCACCCAGTCTCCTGGGTAGCGTACGTAATGGTATTATCCTGCGTTATCCCCTGTTTTATGAAAGTTTAAGCTTTAATATAAAAAATAAAAGTGGTTATAATATCCGTGCATAGTTAAAAATTGTTTTTTTTTATACCCACCCTATCACATCTGTTAACTAAATGCCAATAATTGGAAAAGTAGATGCCAATATTTAGAATATCATCGCAAATAATAAGATATTTTGTAGTGTTTGGCTTTAAGTAAAAAAAAAATCTTTATTTTATAACATTCAATCACATAAAAACGGATAAAAAGGGTTTCAAGTATTTTCTAAAACACTGACACATATTTCATATACTAGGACTTGTAAATAAGATTTTATTGTAATTTAATTTCTGACTGTAAATAAGATTTTATTGTAATTTAATTTCTGACTGACACGAAGTTCACTACTAAAGTGCTAATAATTGGGTGGTTTACCCTAATTGACAAATTAATTAAAAAATATTTAGTGGAACAACGACATTATTATCAACTTATATCAACTTTGAGTTGAAGGGTTAAAATAATTGAAACTGAAATTGCAAATAAACAACTTGAAGGAAATATAAATAAATATTATGAGCAAAGCAGACGTCGTAAATGAAATATAAATGTTAGAGTAAATTTTCCACGTCGACATGTGTATATAAAGAATTGACGATCTTTGGCAAGCAGGTTTAATAGAAAATATATATTTTCTGGCAAAAAGTAGTGTATTTAAAAAAAAATGAAAAAGAGTTTTATAACGAAGAACTTAAGCAAATTACTTGCAAATATGATATAAACCATTATGCTACTTTTCTAAAAAGGCCTCAGTTATTGAAAGATTTATAAAAACTATTAATCTATGCTTTACAAATAGTTCAATTTGAAGGGAAATTACAAGTGGAATAATGGCACACTTGAAAATAAAGTTCATGAATATAATCATACTTTTCATAGAATCATAGGAAAATTACCAGCGATGATTAAGCATAAAAATAAAAGAGCCGTAATAGAAAGATATATCACCAATTGTCAAATTAAACGAAGTCTAAAATGTGTAAGATGTAGAGTTGGGATTTCGTTAGAATGAGTAAATATAAAGGATGTTTTACAAAAGGGCTTCACTCCTAATTGGTCTACAGAAATATTTAAGATTAATAACATCCAGCCTACGAACCCAACTACTAATTAGAAGATACGAGATATAGACCAATTTTAAGAGCATTTTGTGCGCAAGAAATTCAAAAAAACCAAACATCCTGATTTATATCTAATAAAAAGGTATTAAAAAAGAACAAAAACAAGGTTTATAATAAATGGTTAGGTCGTTTACCTAGTCAAAATAATTGGATTACTAGAACTAATATTAGATAGTATCCCATATTTTTTCTTCCTAATTTAATTATAAATAAATAAAATAAAAAGCCTTTATTGCTACGAAATGTATCATACATATCAGTTAGTAATGTGCCTAAACTTAATTTAAACTATATTTCTGTAATAAATATAATATTTAGTATCGGCAAACGGACGTTAGTGGGTTGTAGCTTGTCTTCCGACAAAGGCCTCCTCTAAAGATTTCCATGTAGTTCTATCTTTTGCTATACGAGTCCATGCTGGGCCCGCTATTTCCCTAATATCGTCCTCCCATCTCTTGTTCTGTCTACCTCTGTTTCGTTTGCTGTTTCGTGGATACCATTCCGTTATTATTCTCGTCCATTTCTTCTTCCGCTCTCTCATCATATGGCCTGTCCATCTCCACTTTAGTTCTTTATAAGTTGTGTATGCATTCTTGAAATTTGTTTTACTTTTAATTTTACTCGATCCTTTCTTTTTACTCCTATTGTGCTTTTTTCCAATCCGTTTTGACATATTTTTATTTTATTGGCTAGTTGCACTGTTAATGCCCAGGTCTGGCATCCGTACAGTAAACAAGGCTGTATACACATATTATACACTCTCCTTTTTTCTTTCATTGGTATTTATTTATTCTTCATGATTTCACTAAGTGACCAAAAACGTTTCTATGTGTTAGCAATTCTTCTATCTATTTCTTTCTGCATACAGTCTTCCGTAGATATGAGCTGTCCTAAGTATATAATATATTCGCGTACATATTCTATTTGTTCATTATTAATTGTTATTGTCTCGTTTTGTGAGGAGTTTGACATTATTTTTGTTTTTGTCAAGTTCATTGATAAACCTGCCTTAACCAGCCTAATTTAATTAAAATATGTCAAATCTAGTCATTTTTATTTATTTTATTATGATGTTTTCTATTTATTTATAGACTACACTGATATGATTACAATAACGTTGGCTCTCTGTACAATAAACACTTATATTAATAAAGACAATAAAGGCTAATTTTTGTCACACTTAGTTGCATAAATATAAAGTATGAAAATTAAAAAAAAGCAGGATGCAGAGAAAAATTAAATATGTCACAATGAATAGCCGAGTTAGCATACAAAAACACATACGTAATCTAAAACCCAAAGGCAAGAAAATGCTAATGGAATCAGCATATGCTACCGCAAAGTAGATAGCATTATACTTACTAATACATAAAATACTAAGAATTATACCTGTATCTACCTATCTGGTAGATTTCTTCCGTTGGTACCTATATTGGCGGGTCTAACAGCTGCAGGTAAATTAGCCGTTGTTGCGGGAATAGCAAAAACTATTAACGACTTCAAATTAGCTAAAAAACAATTGTTGGAATTAATGAATATATTGAGCGAATGGAAGGTATAGGAAAAGGATTGCACCTTAAATCACATAAAGATGGTTTCGCAATTTGTGTTTCGATGAAAAAAGTTAAGCACTAGGTCAACTAAAAGAGCATTAACTAATTGAAAATCAAATCAAAATCAAATCAAAATATTTTTACTCAAAATAGAATTTAAAAAATTGCTTTTTGAATGTCAAAAATTTATATCTACCACCGGTTCAACCCTAGCCCTGTCCTGAGAAGAACCGGCGAAACAAACTCAGCGGGCTTCATTCATTTCTTCATTATACATTCATTTATATATATTAATATACATTAAAAAATATATGTAATTTACATTTATTTTTGTATAGAAGTAGCCTGGGAGGAGGGTACTATTCCCAATAATGAATTAATAAAAAATCTCTAAAAATATTCTATTTTTTCGAGGTATATTTATGATAGACTTACTTATTATTACCAAAAATGCCAACGGAGAAGGAATATGGAATTATAAATTTGGATTCACCTAAAAATTGTGGAACTCCCAGTGAGTTAGTATCCTATGGAAAATTGGGTGACTATGATGAATATTTTGATAGTTATGGTAATCGGAAACCACTGAAGGAGATCGTTGATTAAATTTTAGAAAATATTCGATACAATTATGATAGTTTGCAAGTTTCATATGACTGTGGACATTTATGTTTAAAATTTTTAAAGTCTTTTTGGTTAAAGTAAGTTAATAATCTTAGATTATTTTGATATTTATATTTTGTAAATAAATAAATTAATAATAAATTTTTGATGTTGAGTATTATGAAATAATACTCAACATCAAAAATTTATTAATTTTATCACTGTCACCGATTTGAAATATACACTTCTTATAAATACATAAATTAAATTTTCTTTAGCAATAAATTCATTCAATAATAAACATAATGTTTCTTTTCAATAAAAGCACGTTTAAGAACGAGTAAAGGTATGACTAAGAATAATCAGGAATTTCTTAAAACTCTGGGATATAATATAATTGAATAAAAATGTTTGAAATCACTGATTTACCTCATCATGATAATTCTATAGAAAGCTATGAAATACATACATATAACATAATATAATAACAGTTTCAAGAAAATGAAAATGATGTTTATGGTCTACAATCAGCCAGCTCCATTTACATCGAAGGATATACAAGTCAGAATACGACAGATTCTACTGAAAAAGTTAAGAAAAGTGAAAAGGAAATTAAATTCACAAATAATCTGATATCCTTTTTATTTCAAGACATACGATAAGAGTTAAACGGTGTAGAAATAGATCATACAAAAAAAATGAATGATATAGAAGTAAAATTGCAGCATTATGGGGTTGGAACTTAAATGGAACTCAATTAAAATACTTGTTTGAGACTTTCGTGTTTATTACGCAATTACTTTACGGGTTTTAACACGGTAAAAATTAAAGGCCAAAATATATACCTTTGCCCGACGTTTCGACTGGGTTACACCAGCCGTGGTCCCGAGCCGACTGATGTGAAGTGAAGACAGCTGTTGTGACCGTGAAGTTGACGCAAACAACTACCCCCATTATAAATGAGAAATAGGTGCATCCACCCTCACTTTGTCCGATTTATTTTAAATGTTCAAAACACCGCGGCACACACAACTCACTGTATCCGCAGATTGATCCGATGGTAGATCTCGAGGCTTGATTTTGTCGATCACTGGGTTCCATGATGCGGATAATTTAAAACCGTCCTCCCGATTGAAAGTTTTGTTCTTTTTAATTTCTATCGCTTCCCGGACCATCCTTGGATAGTATTGATGGTCGGTGGAGAGGATTTTGGGTTTATGGAACTGTATCCAATGATTGGTACCTGCATTTAGAAGGTGTTCTGCAATGGCGGATTTATTCGTTTGGAGGTTTTTAACTGCAGCTATATGCTACTTAATCCTCTCGGCATTGTGCGTTTTGTTTTGCCGATGTACGAGCTTCCACAGCTACAGTTAATTTGGTAAACCCCAGCAGTCTGCAAGGGAAACACATCCTTCGGTGTGCGTAATAGGTGCGCTACTTTAGACGGAGGAACAAAAATTTTTTTTATGGCTAGGTTTCCCTATGCTTTGCCAATTTTGTCCGTCACCCCTTTAACGTATGGCAGAAAAGCTGGTTGCCGGTTTACCTCTGGAAACTTCTCCCTCTTCTTGCGTATCCACCTCTTCTCGTTAATTCGATACCCATTCCTCCATAGTACCTGGTTCACGTGCCTCATCTCTTTATCGAGGTGTTCTGGAGCACTGAGATCCAAAGCCCTATTTATGAGCGACGTTACCACGGACTGTAGGTGCCTAGGGTGATGATGAGAGGTAGTATGCAGGTGTGTGCGTCGGTTTTCTATACACAGAGTGCGCTAAACTTCCATCAGAACGTGCTGCTATGAAAACGTCCAGAAAAGGTAGTGTTCTGTCTTTTTCTATCTCTACAGTGAACTTGGTCTTAGGGTGGATAGAATTAAAATGGTGGACATGATTGCCTGACCTCATCTTTAGTACCTCCAAACACGCAGAAAATACTATTACTCAATTAAAAGATGGAAATTTTAATGTTATTATACCATTAAGCAAAGTATTGGGGTTTGCTGAAAATTATGATAAAATACTCATCAATTCTAGACATGCTGGTTCTGCCTTAAATATTGATAAAAATGAAGATATAATTATAGATGTGCCAAAAATTCAATGGAGCATTCTTCATATTAATGCTTTTGATCGTAACAGACTAGCGTTGCTCAAGCATTTAGAAAAAGATCGCTCAATTCAATTAGCCCTTAGAAGTTGGGACTTGTATGAATATCTTTTATCAATTATCAATTTTCGTAAGTCGTATTACGGCTCTGAGGAAGATCCCTTGCTTGATTTATACATGTTTAAAGAAAAGGCTCCACTTTTCGTACAATTAAAAATTACAATTACAAAATTATTTAAAAGACAAATTGGTTTTGTGAAAGGATGCGAAAAAGTAAAGTGGTTTAAGGAAATCATCAAAAGTAATTATGTTTAAAATTTGGAAGATATAAATTGTCCTAATTTGGAAACTCTGTATGAAATTTACGCAACTTCGCAACTTTTAAGGCAGAAGCCCTAATTTTACACTACTAGAGTGTCTTCAGATTAAAAAAGAACAAAAAGTTGCATCTTCAACCCAACCATCAAAAATACGTTCTCCCAGAAATGCTCGAGCATATAATATGCGTGTCAAATATAGAACAATATATTATCTAATTGTGTTAATTCCTTCCCTAAAATTTTACAATATGATCATCTGAAGACTCAAATGTTGAAACATTCCTGGGAAAACTTGACTTGACTTCAAGTAATCCTCTAAAATAGTTCCGTTTTATTATTTCTACGGCATAGAACCCTAAAAATAATTATTACCTAATCATAATTTATCGTTCCATGCTTACCTAGTCATTTTTATGTCATTTAATTTTCACAAACAAATTGTCTTGATAAGTCGACGTAATGCCATAAAAATATATTGTGCGAAAAATAATTTATTGTAAAAACGAATTCAATTGATACATACAATTGAAATGGTCAATACGATGTTGTGTAAATTACCTTTAACTTTACTTCTAATATGTAATACTGCAATGTGTCTTACATGCCCCAGAAATGGATCTAACCATTCAGGTAATTAGATGCTAAAAAGGTGTAAAAAACTAAGTTTTTGGTAATGAAAGTAGTCGTAGTCGTAGTTGTTATTTTTAAATTTCAAACATTATCAAATCAAACATTAGTAAGAGGTAGTGCCAAACTGTATGCATGCATACAGTGTGACTGGGCCGGCACTACCGGGAAGGTACCATTATATATTACACGACACCGGCGTAAAGTAACAGTTTGTGCGCTTTGTAAGTAGCCGGCGGCCCATGTAGGGGGGAGGAGGATCAAGGGCATCTGTATATATATTGTATAGCTTCTGTACGGATGTCTATGGGCAACGGTAGTCATGAAAATGGCTCCGACTCCTCATTTGCCCCCTTATACTAATGTCCTCCTAGCCGATTTCGGCTATGGCGGCCGTCGAATATACGAGCCATCTGCGCATGGCATATTATAGAGCACAAGTGCATGCGCAAACACAAGTGCGCTCTCTGTTCCCTCGTTCTCATATTCCGATGGGATGGCAGTCCGACACGACCGGTGAGAAATGAGGCGCAAGACCGACGGCTTAACGTGCCTTCCGAGGCACGGGGGTGTAACACCGCCAACTCCCTGACTCTGGACTGTTATTAGAATTTAAAAATTCCAATAACAAACATTTTTGGTCCAACCCGGGAACCTCACGTCTGTGGTTAACATGCTTTAACCACTAGACCACGAGGCAGTCAGAGTGACCCCTTATACTATATAATATAATAAATTGCCGTTTATCGTGCCTTAGATCTCATATTATTTGTTATCTCTTTTTTTCATAATTTTATGTCTATATTATAAATATAGGCTGTGGCTAACTTTTTGGATAAATTATATAAAATAGGCATTTCTACCAATTTTAAATAATCCAATCAAAAAATTGTATTATTGATTTTGTTTTTATTTTTTATAGAAAATAGTGTTCTTAGCCAAATTCTAGATGATGATTATGATGGAAATTCGTAGCTGCGTTTTAGCCGGGACACATTTTTAATATTATTTTTTAACATTTTATTTTCTAATTTCAAAAAAATGTGTTGAGCCTCTACAGACGCACACGTCCTGTTTAAATTGGTACCTCCAAACATATTAAGTGGTCGAGACCATTTGGTTTGCCCTAGTTCCAAGAGTCGGTATAATAGGTAGTTCACACTTTGACTAGTGCGAGTGCAGGTGTTTAGTGATTAGTAGAAAACACGTGTGGACAACAACTGGTTAGGGCAAGTAATTAGTAACCTGTTCAGTAGACTGATTAGAAACGTTTTTTATTTTTTTGCGAGTAGACTCCTGCCGCGCATGCACCCTTTCCCCATTCGTCGATCCCAGCCAACGCTTCCGCTCTTCCCTTCACTCGTCTGTTGCATGACTTTAATTTTCTTGGTACTAATCACTTGCAATAAGCGCAACAGCTAAACAGTATTGAACACAACTTGCACTAATCACTTCCACTATTCACTTGCAGTTTTTACAAAATACTAAACACTTGCACTCGCTTTAATCAAAGTGTGAACCAGCCTTTATCTGAGAGCGCAGCAACAAATTCTAAACGTACCTATTAGTTTCAAATAATTCCTTAATTAAAGAACCGTTGCAAAAGATAATTCAGTTATACAACTGTATAATAAAACATCTCCAAATGCACCAAAAACCATTATTTCAGGTTACATGCAAAGTAAAGTTATAGGCGGTATAGCAGTACCAATTGAAATGTATCCTCATGTTGCATCTATCATATATAAGAAGAAGCCGTATTGTTGCTCCTCAATTATAACCGACAGAGTCACAATAACTGCTGCCCACTGTCTGTATGATAAAAAATTAAAGGCACGAAAAGATGCTTCGTTACTCAAAATTTATGTTGGTAAGTATTAGGCCAATCCCATACAAGCGGAATTCCGATTTCCGCTTCAGGACGACTTTCTTTTAAGTATCTTTTAAGATTTCTGTAAGAAAACAAAAAAATACTACCTCTAGGTATGTATGTAGTATAACTGACGACTGTAGGTACTTGATCTACAGTAGATAATAAAAGTGCATGAGGTAAGTCGAATATGATGATAGAAATCTATGATAATGGTGTTTAATTGTTTTCAGGCGATTGTTAAAGTAAAAGCGATAATTTTTTATCGCTATATAAAACTGATTTAAATCACTTTATCGCGGTTAAATTTATTATTTAATTAGCACTCCGTTTCTGAAGCTGTATAGCAAACATAGTTGCTTGTGCACTCCGGTGACCGAACTTTATAATTTTATTTATCGGTACAACTGAATCACTGGTCTACAAAATGTTAATTTTGTTTTGTCACACAAAAACTCATTATATTTATATATTGCTAAGCCTATATATCTAAGTCTATTATATATTGCTAAGTATATATATATAAAAGCTAAGTTTATATATAAAAGTTAAGTTTTTCGCGTTATGGTTTGGTAGGTTTTGAATTTCGCAAAACGTTTCCAGATAAGTTTTTGGTCAAGAAATTTTTGTTAAAAATTCTTATTCTTTAGAGACCTAAAATAACCATTATCGTCATAACCATGATCAGCCTTTAACGGTCCACTGCTTAATATCGGCTTCCTTCAATGAACGCCGATACGACCGATCTCCTGCTGCTCTCGTCCATGCGAAACGGCAGCTGCATGGTGATCGTTTTTCCATCTGTGGAAGGAAACCGAATTTCATTTTTACGTTTATATAGAGTAGAAAAAACTAGAGTTCTACTTTACTACCACTAAGAATAATATCCGTTAATTGGTGGCCTTGAAGGTTTTGAAACAGGCAGGTGTGTGATAGGTCTGACAGACAATTATGTATTTGATTAGGTACTGGATATACACATGCTTGTGATTCCTTTTGTCTAGACTTTATGTACTCCTTTTTTTAATTAAACAAAAATAATACCCACATACAATATCCTTAAGTTCTCTACAAATGACAGACTGTCACAAAAGTTTAAACGTGACTGGAACAAATCTATATTATATTCTTAATAAGGAGGCCAACATTATCAAAAATCATAACAAACATCATGTGACAAAAACAGTGAATTATTAGTTTTATATTTATTGAGATGTTCACATCAACGCAAAAGAACAAATGACGAACGTGTGTAACATAAATTAACCGTAAAATCAGTGAAAATCCGTTGAAGTAATTATATTGTAGAAACGTAAACTTAAGACATTATTATCACGGTATTTTTACAAAACCGATATCTACGTAGGTGAAACGGTGGCACAGAGTAAAGAGACGTACAGAGAATAAGCTTCTAATTAAAAATAAGATTTTAGTAGGGTTGGCACAAGAAAATAAAATAAAATTTATTTATTTATTAAACACAAATATCATCATAACAGAATATATATCCAAGTCGATGATACATCTAATATATAAAATTCTCGTGTCACAGTTTTCGTTGCCATACTCCTCCGAAACGGCTTGACCGATTTTCATGAAATTTTGTGAGCATATTGAGTAGGTCTGAGAATCGGCCAGCATCTATTTTTCATCCCGATATTCCCACGGGATCGAAAGTTACGCGGGTGAAACCGCGGGGCGCAGCTAGTTTAAATATAAATTTACAAATTAAAATTTATTAGGTACCTATAAATAAAATATACAAAATTTTGACGTTATATTATTATTTTTATATTATGTCATAAAGATAAAAAAAAATTATAAAATAAAAAAGATTAAGTTTAAATATTTACAAATTGTTTACGCTGAATATTTCTTTTTTATAATTTTTGTTTTTTAATAATTTGTTGTACCTTTTGATATAATGGTAAATTCTAAATCTGATAAAAAGACGTTTTAGGTAATCAATTGGAAAGCAACCAATAGCTCATTCATTTCTGGCACAATGCAAAAATTATTCGGAAGTAAATGAATGGATTGACGAAATTATAACATTATTATTAAATATTGGTCTTGACATACGCGTTTTTATCTCAGATTTAGG
>LUGF01042017.1:977845-993419 GCA_001625245.1 Calycopis cecrops
CATAAAGATAAAAAAATTATAAAATAAAAAACATTAAGTTTAAATATTTACAAATTGTTTACGATGAATATTTCTGTTTTATAATTTTTGTTTTTTAATAATTTGTTGTACCTTTTGATATAATGGTAAATTCTAAATCTGATAAAAAGACGTTTTAGGTAATCAATTGGAAAGCAACCAATAGCTCATTCATTTCTGGCACAATGCAAAAATTATTCGGAAGTAAATGAATGGATTGACGAAACTATAACATTATTATTAAATATTGGTCTTGACATACGCGTTTTTATCTCAGATTTAGGCTCTGATTTTCTAAGTGCTTCAAAGTTGCGTTCTATGAGTAAAGATAAAACATATTTTGAAGTAAATGGACACAACATTGATTATATGTTTGATGTCCCGCATCTTTTGAAATGTGTGAAGAACAATTTAATGACTTGTGATTTAATTTTTGACAGTAAAATAGCAAAATGGTCACATATTATGAAACTATATTACGAAGACAAAAAATGAACTATTAGATTAGCACCAAAACTAAGTGACATTCACGTAAAGCCGAATAATTTTATGAAAATGCGCGTGAAACTAGCAGCACATGTATTAAGCCATACTGTAGCGTCAGCTGTTAACACCTATGTAGAGTTAAATCTTATCGAGGTTGCTGCAAGACATACAGCTGATTTTGTAAATAAAATTATTCATACAAATTGTACAGTACATAATTATTATACAAATTATTTCTAATTATTATTTACACTCTTATAAATGAAACTGCTGGACAGCTACAGACGTTGTCCTATCATAATTAAATATTTAGTTGTCATGGTAACTTCTTTGTTACGTGAAGGATCTTTCATGTTGTTACTTTAGTAAAAACAGATAGGATTATTCGAGGATTATTCATTCCGTTTTTAAATGTTGCTACACCATTTTCAAATATCTGCCTACATAATATAAACTATGGCCCTGTCATAACGAACACAGAAACAAAAAAAATATTAACCAATTTGGTACAGTCGTTTGATTTTATTTTACTTATAATAATAATAAAAATCATAAATAAGAACGCACTCGACGTTGTGCGAGCCCTTTGTTTGTGCACTGGGTGAACGTCAGTAAACCGGTTTTTTCCAGTGGCGGCTCGTACGTGACACGCGCCTAGTTGGCAAGCACACACGCGCCGCTGTAGTAGTGTAATGTGATCGACGCGGTATGAAGCTTTGTCTCTGTTCCTTTACTTACTCATGTGACGGTGGGGCGCAGCTGCTTATATAAGTCACATTAACAAATAATAACTTCTTAGAAACTGTTTTTATATTATAATACTAGCTGCTCCCCGCGGTTTCACTCGCATAACTTTTGTTTGCGTGTGAATATCGGGATGAAAAATAGATGTTGGCCGATTCTCAGACCTACTCGATATGCAAACAAAATTTCATGAGAATCGATCCAGCCGTTTCGGAGGAGGTCAAGCACGCACACCGTGACATGAGAATTTTATATATTAAATATATTGAGTTGAAATTCTAAGGACTGCTGTTGGCCTAAAATATACTGTATCTTAGGATCATCAATAAGAGGAAAAGGCAAGAAGCACGAAGTTTCTCGAACACGATTGCACAGGAAATATAAACATAATAAGAATCGCTACGATATCGGATTAATATTGGTTAAGAAACGATTTAAATTTGGACCATCTGTACAAAAAATACCATTAGTGAAAAACAGTGATTGGAAAAATGGAAAGTATTCTTTTACAATAGCGGGATATGGTGCTATATCTGTAAGTTTTAATAGTAACTTATAATATTTTTACACAAAGCGACAAAATGGCAAGGAAGAAACTAGTGAAAATATATTATAAGTATCTTGTGGCATATACGCACGCACACCAACATACACACGCACATATAAATGTAGTTCAGCATGATGCATACACCCAGGCTTAAACTGAACGTACTATAGGCACGTTAAATGAAATACGTTTTTGAACTTATCTTGAATTTCTTTTCACATAAGTATGGTAGGTCCGTGATCACTAGCACTTGAAGTCCGAAGTTATAAATCATACTGGCATTACATTTTATACGTGTACATGTTCCCTATACCTCTATTGTAACTATTAGGGTGAAACTCACACAAAGGCACTACTAGTTACTACCTTTATTTGTTTATTGGTTGCCCACACAAAAGATAGATTACATATAAATACAAATATAGATTGAATACGCGTTAATAATTATATTGCCTCTACGAGCTATTACGCACTGTCGACTGGTCGCCGGCGACTCGGTTTCTCGGCAACCAAAGGATTCGGGCTAGGAGACCAAGTCGAAGAATATTATTCCAAGTCCACTCGTGCAGAATGGACGTCGAAGAAGTGGCAATAGCAGCACTACCGATTAAAAAAATAAAAAGAAATCGAAACAGTGTTGGAAACATCCTTTGTTACAAGAACCGAGATCAAAAGGAATGTTTAAAATATTTTATGAAGATTTTAGAAACTATCCTTGTATTTTTTTGATTACCCAATAATGTATGTGCGTTCGTTTGACGAGCTATTATATCTTCAAAAATTAGATAATCAAAAAAAAGGTAAAGGTAAAGCCTAGGTAAGGTTACCTTTTTTTTAGGTTATCTAAGTTTTTTCTTTTTTTTCTGGTATTCCTTCGTCCTCTGCTTTTTCTTCAAATCCCGATTAGAATATTCGCCAAAATAGCTTATTCCCTTGTGGGTTTTTCTGGATTATATTTCCAAAATAAATTAATCGGTAGGGTCTGAGCCACTTTGGTTAGGAACGGTCAGTCGTTACGACAGATACTCGCCGTGTGAATGCTTCCATATTAAGCTGTACTTCTATTAGTTGCCGGCAACTGGCAGTCGCTTGTGCATCGCCACAACGCGGCGAGTCGTCGAGTCGTCCAGGCGACTGACGACCAAGTGCGTAAGCACTCATATAAACTGTAGTAGTAAGTCACTGTCGCCACCGAGCAACCAGTCGACAATGCGTAATGGCTCTACGTGTCATTGAAAACTACCCGATCTGCTCATTCTATTCTATATATATATTATTCAGTTCTGCCCCTGGGTTTATTGCGCAGTGGAAGGAAGGTGGTATACTCAGGGCACAAGCCAGAATGAACTTTGTCTGCGATTACGCAGAGCTAAATTAGATTTAAATATATAGCAATCGGCCGACAGATGCATCTGCAGCAAACTTCGTCAAGCGGGTTCTTAATAGTCTTTTATTCAACTTATAATCAAACACAAATCACTCAAAGTTCAGTTAGTTAGACAATTAATTTACACTCCCGATAATCCCCATTCAGTGTCAGTCATTCCCCATTTCAGTGCTCCTCACATTGCACCGCTGTGCATGCATTTGTGACAAGTAATTTAATTGTTTTTTGTTTGAGACTTACTAAAATTGTTCTTTTTGGTTTGTTTTATTTATTTTTTTTTTCTCTTTTGTATACTAGTATTTATTTTGTATTTTTTGTGCTGCATTTTGTTTTTGTAATTTTTTATGAGCACTGAATAAATTGTTTTCTATTCTATTCTATTCTATTCTATAATATTAACAGGGAAAACAACACGTAAATTATAGTAGTGATCACAACTCAAATCTGAATGCGATATAAGCCGTCTGCCATTCAAAGACGCGAGCGATCAATCCGATGTAACAATAATGTAACATGGCCGCTAACACCAAAATCACCATAGCAACCGCGCGTCAGCGACCGACGCGGCCTCAAGCGGCCCACACCGGTATTACACATTACATGTGGTTCAGAACATATATATATATATTCTATATATGATACTATATACTGTACAATTGTACATAATATGCCCTCTATAGTAATTATTAATTTACATTATCTGATATTATATTACCTTCTTTGTTAATTTCATAATTTATTTTAGAGTGAAGGAATGGCCAAGGCATACAGACTTATGGCAGCTAGCTTGAGCTATGTCGACGTTGATATGTGCAGAAAAATAATGACCCATGAAAAGAAAACTAGGGTTATTCATACAGGCGTCTTTTGTATGATAGGTGGTGCATGGACCGGTGATTGCTATGGTGATTCAGGATCGGGTATAATATGGAAAAAGTAAGTAGACAATTAAAAAAAACCTTTTTTTAATATGTGGGTAATTATGTATCCATACGCATTTAAGAAGGTACGACTAAATAGCACAAGGTTTATATATGTAAACGGACTTAATCGCTTACTTCGATTTTATAACACGATTAAGTCCCATTTACAGTATATAAATATGAATACAAATCGTGAAAGCTTAAAACAATTAAGCACAAGGTCGGTTAAGGTTCTTATCAAGGATCGGTGTAGTTGCCCTCTGCCGGTTGGACGATGTATGCATGATGGGCCGAGACCGCACGGAGCTCCTGGGCAGATTGCATGCAGAGCTCCAGCGTGCAGCGATTACAGGATACGGGTGTCATTTTGCGATACATTCAATGATTATTTTAAAAGCATACTATTTATTTAGGATTAAGAAATGTCATGAAAAAATTATGCACCAGTTCCTACTAATATAATTCAGTTAAAAAGACCTTTTTAGGGTAGGTACTTTTTCGGGTTCTTTAGCTAAATGGCAAAAAACAAAACGCTTGTTATATAGATTCGTCATGTCTGTATGTCTGTCCGTCCGTCCGTCCGTATGTCACAGTCATTCTATTCCGAAACTATTGAGCTTTCGTAGTTGAAACTTTTTAAGTTGATGTAATCTGTAAACTGCTATTCGAATTTTGAATAAAAATAAAGAAATTAAAAAATAAAGGGGGGCACTCCATATATAAAACTGAACCGAAAAAGATTTTTTTTCATCCAACCCGTATGTGAGGGGTGTTTCCTAATCATGCAAAGCGGAATGGACTCAAAAAAAAGGCCAATGTTCCACGGGCCTGCAAGCTATTGTTGCGATGTAGCCAGGGACGGAATATTTTTGCAAAATTCCCTAAGTAACCTTAGCGAGGTGCTAGAACAATGGTTCCTAACCAGTGGTTCACAGAAGCTAAAATATGGTACGCGAATGACTTTTAAATTTAGCTGTTAGATGCCGTACAGAAAGTGAGAAGAGATATATTTTAAAATACCTACGTTGTTGTCCCTGCTATCGAGACTAATATAAAGGTCCCATGGCCAAAAAAGAGGTTGGGATCACTTTACTAGAAGAACCTGAAGGCCACCTTTGCTTGCCATTCCTGCCGATGTGCTATTTTTGATGTGCGCTTTGCTGATGACTGCCTTAGCAATTACTCATTTCAGGGAACTAGAAGCAGAAACGTACTACGTTTTAAATAAACTGGTATTTTCATCCTGAGCTGTGTCATAGCAGTCCAGGCACGAAATAACTTGCTTATGACGATATATGGCACAAGACGCATAATACGTCAGTCTGCAAGAGCGTACAAACCAAGGCTACCTGCTGCTAGTATGTACTGTTGAAAAAAGTGCGACGGAACTAAGCGACACAGTCCGCGTTATTTTCAAACGCCATTTTATCCATGCGTTTTGGACATACTATGGGCCTAGGCAAAACCTGGGTAGTCTGTGCTAGGCGACGACGACGACGAGCGACCCAATGCGTGGATGGCGGGTGGAACAAACCAGTACGGTATAGTCACCGGTGATATGCGCGTCGTGTTTTCTTTTGTGTCTTGTTTTCTGTTTTACTGTATTCTGGCGGAATTTTTTTTAGGATATAATCTCAATTTTTTATATATTCACCAGTTATTTCTCTGTTTTTATTTATTTTGTGCGCACCAATCTCTGGTTCAGCACAATCCATCCCAGGATCGGTCTGTCTAGTAAATATAGCAAATCCTTGCCCTTAGTTTGCAACACCTTGTAAACATCTACAAGAGCTCGTGCCTCACTGTGGTCATCGAGCGCGCTCGCCGCCGTCCTTCTCAGGCTCCCGTCTACGCGCATTCAGTGTGGACGCACTAGAATAGACTAGTACGCAAAGAACAGACGCATCCAGTGACAATTTACTGATTTATAAGTCAGCTACTGCTATTATGTAATAAAATAAAAGATAACTATTTTATAATTCGTAGAAAAATAGATCCAAGCGGTTTAAAATAATTTAAGTAATTGGAAAGACCTCCAGCAATCTCTCACAAATATATAGCCAAAACTATAAACAACAATTTGTTCTACGACTTTTGACATAAATCAACTCAAATTAATTTTAAAATTTTTTTTAAGTTTTTAATGTACCCTGGTGACATTTGTAGGTCTATGTTTCATTCGTAAATAAAACTGGACGCGTGGCGCGCGCTTATAGAATTGTATTACATATTAGTAAATTAATGACGCTTTATCTGCCCGATTAAGTTTATTCTTTTTAAATTACGTAGTAATCAAATCGATATCAATTGCTCGTGGGGTGGGTATACAACTTATATGTGTGTGTTCAGTGAATAGTCAAATTTTATTATTATGCTAATTAACTCGTGTTAAACATTTGCGATTTTGCGCACAAATTATTTTGTCCATGGGCATTGTAGAACACGAATGTCAATAAGTGTGTCATGTAACTAATTGGCCGACTTCAAACTTCAGACACGGTGTGTATTTGTGGAGTACAGATAGACCCCTCGATCGGTTTGTTGACCTTATTTTGCGTAGATTTACCGTGCGTGCATATTGGACGAAATGTTTAAGTCATATTTATTATGTATCTTGTAAAACAGTTATATCTATCTACAAATTATATTTATTTTCACCTTTTTTTCCATTAAAAGATTTATTCTAAAATATTTTTTCGTAAATAATTTAAGTCGTTACTTTGATTTTTTGTGTCTCTATTTGTTTCTTCTTGTTTATTTTATCGAAGTATCTTTTAAATAATAAACTTTTAAGTAAATAACTTTTTTCTAGGTACTTAGTGGGCATCGTATCTTCTGGCATTGATAGCTATTGTGGCTCAGATGTAATCCCATCTTTATATACAGATGTTTATTACTATTTAAATTGGATTAAAGACGAAATGAAAGATCTACTGAAAAGATAAAAGTATTATTAAAATATTAGAATTATTAAAATAAAGAAATGAAAATGTAGAAAAATGTCTTTTTTTCATTATACATGAGTCAAACTAGCAGTCAAATATCCTGACGGTAAATACTATCTACATAGTATAACAAAGTATAGTTATTTTCTATAAAATATAGAATCGTGCTATCTTCAGCAAATAATGTAATATGTTGATTCGTTGATTTGATTGTCTCATTTATACATCGCCTCTTTACGACAACGTGACATATCGGAATATTCACTTTTTTTATTTCATATTTAGAACCGCCGAATTAAACTTTATTTATTATACACAAAAACACGGTATTTTTAACGTGCCTGGTTTATAAGTGAAAGAGACAAAATTGCTATGACACACGTTGTGTATTTCGGTGGCGCGTTTAACTTAAGAATTGTAACTTGTCGGCCACCACCCCTTATATTCGATTATACCATATTTTAATGCAAAGGTATGTTTTTTTCTTGTTATTTTGTTGAAAAAAAAAACTTACAGAGGAGGAGGACTTTAAATATTTTACTTACTTATTTTTGTAATACGCGTGTGTTTGCAAAATGTAATAAATATTATTGTCGCATTATTTAAGGCAATAAAACTTTCTTTCTACGAAACATCTTATAATGCAACGTTGTTGGTGATGAAATATTTTTAAATTATAGTCAATATGTTATATACCATTTTCTTCGTAAAATATTTTCGTCTGTTCCTTAATTATTCTAAAATATCACGTTATACATGCAAAAATAAAATCATTAAATACCGATTTCTAGCTAAATTCGTGATCTAGAAAGCTACTTCAACTATCTTTAAGCAGAACACAGCGACATCTCCATTATAAACTGCAATGATCTTCATTGCAGTATAGATGTCGCAGCCAACCAGCTTAATTATCCATTCAATCAAACGACGAAACAAACAAAAACCTTTACTGAATAGCGCTGTTCAACTAGTGGTAATGCCGCAGTGTGTCCACGTAGTAGTTAACATTTTGCTACATGTTTAGCCAATTTGTATGACAGTAAATCAGTTTGGCTCTCTACTAAACGTAGTAGACCGTTAGTTTTGTGTAATTTCAGCAACCCATACAGTTTTCGTGGTTTCGCAGACGAAGGAATGAGACTGTTAATGGTTAGATACAATCTCCTGTGATACCATATGTCTGCGTCAACGGAGGATCCGTTAACGCAGACGCAGGCTGCCCTGCAAACCTCTTCAATAACACCTAGGTTCTAAAACAAATATGTTGATACTTTACCATTTTTAATTTTTTTTACAGATAAAGAAAACATATTCCTTAACCATCTAATTAATATAAACATCGAAATTCAATTCACAATGAAAATAAAGACAAATAATTCTTTAGGTTTTTAAAATCTTTTAATCATTCATAATCCCAACAACATCCTTAGTCATATTTTGATAGAAAGCATACCCACAAAGATAGGTACCTAAACGGCAATTCTCACTACCACCCATCAAAATTCTCCACCGTGGGTAAATCATTATTTCAGAGAGAACGAGTCGTCTGTGACGAGCAACACCTACATACCACTTTAACAGTAAGTTCTACGTGACAATAAGCATCGGGTTTCCCATACGCATTGCAGAAGCTGAGTAACCAGTCACTATCGAACGCTTATCTGCAATACTACCATATAATAAAGAGGCCACTGACAAAATTGGCCACATCCTCAAACTAGCTTCAATAAAAACTTATTTTAAGTCGCCAAGGAAGATCAATCAATTTTTACCACCAGTAAAATGTCATTTCTTTCTACGAGATGCAGGATTATATAAACTTGATTGTGACTGTGAACTCTCTTATATAGGACAAATAAAAAAATCATTAAAAACTCGCGTAATGAGCATATAGCTGATATTAATCACCGTCGCGTTACAAATATGCAGTCTGCGAACACAGTGAGGTTGGTCAATGCCATTATATAAGTTTTGATAAGGCACAAATCCTCTCTAAAGAACAACGGTTCCGTCCAAAGTTAATCCGTGACGCTATTGAAATTAGAAAATAACCAAAGGAGTCTGGCGGGTTTCTCAGGGCAGTTTGGCCTGGTCACCTACACGGATCATTGTAAGGTTTCCAGCTAGTATTGTTGATTAAACCATATAAGATCTAATCTTTTCTAATTAATAGCTTACAAAGTTATTTATGTTGACATTTATGTTAAATTCACGGATGCTAAAATGACAATCTTGTCAATCTTTATAGTTATACAGAACTGTACTGTTGTAGTGTGTCAAAAAGCTTTCTCGAGGCCCACAAAGGTCATATCTTTTCCCCATATTCAATTCAACAATAAAAGTTAATTTAATTTTTGGAAATTAAAACTAATGCTTTACTAGATTTTCTTAAGATTATTTTAGTCTCGTCAACACCGGGCGCTATATTGCATCTTTATTTAAGTATTAAATTTTTTTTTTACTTCTTTGGGACTCAAAGCACAAGTCGTGACATTGAAAACCCTGTAAGTTAGCTATGAATTGACTGACATACTTTTTAGCATCTGTGGTCCAATGGAATAATAATTTCATATTATTAAAGAAAGTGCGAGCTAATACTTTTTAGCATCTGTGGTCCAATGGAATAATAATTTCATAATTATTATTAAAGAAAGTGCGAGCTAATTGTCATTGTTGCTCTTTATTAGTGACAAAGAAACCATCCCAACAACAACCTTTAACGATCTTATATTACAGAAGAATTAAAAAAGTCTTAAAAGTGTAGAGTATACTTATTTTTTTTCCCAACTCGTATTATTGAATTTCCTAATACCATCACGAATTACATTTTGTAAGTGATATACTTATTTATAATGAAATATTATTACGAAGACATGTTTTTAAAACGTGGCAAACGACCAGTTGGAGCTGATGACTACCGACGCTGATGCACATCCACACGATTGTAATGCAGATGTGCGGTCATTATTTCTTTATTCCTTCCAATGGGGCTCCGAATATCCACAAACCGCACAAATCAGTACAAAATGACCTCCCCGGTCACGCCCGTTCAATTCCAGTACAATGCAGCATCAAAATACCCTGTGACTAAAAAAAATATCTTGGGATCAGCAATACAAGGATAAGGCATGGGGTGCAAAGTTTGTAAGGCACATTTTTAACGTAACGTTTCAGAGCCCCCAGGGCCAAGTATCAACATATTCGAGGGATCAAATAAACAAATACAAGGATTTTTTGAGTTGTATTCTCTTAGGAACAACATTTTTTTAATTCTCTTCTCGCTCTCCAATATTTTGTGAAATAAACATCGATTTAAGATGGTTTGAAAAATTATATCGTTCATCGTTACAGTCTTTGTGTGAGAACGACACACGAAGATTGCAACAACCTCGAATAGCTGGTGTTTCTCATCCACTTTAATTGTAACTGTCTTGTATCTTTATTTTAAACAGATTTTTATTAAATAAGTAGCTGCTCGACAGACGTTGTCTTGTCATTATTGGAAAATATGTTGTATGTGACGTGGACGAATTGTCAACCCGTTACATAATAAAGCATGTCCTTTAGATAAAATCAAACCCCTACCATACTATTAATTATCTTTTTAATATTGTTATATTAATTGTGTCTAGATGTTATATTTAAGGGATTCTGATGTTCCTTTTACCTGTTGTTACTTGTGATTACTTAAATAGTATATTAACATGGTGGTGTGTGCCTAGCTACTGTATTTGAGTGTCCGCCAGTTTTCTTGCCAGTTCTTTCTAGTCTGAGCTAGAGTTGAAACTGGTGGTAAATACTGAGATAAATAGAAGAACAGTTGTGTAATCAAGGCATTTTTATTAAAACCTTTTAGAACTACCTAGATGTATCTTTTATAAAACCCACAGACACTTAAAAGCCAGCCTGAATACATGTATAGACCGCCCACATATACAAGGATCTAACATAATATTATATACCTAGATAGTAATATATTGTGATGACTGTGCGTATATAGGAACGAGGATCCCACATTAATATATTATTACCAACTAAACATCCGAGTCATCTGTGAAACTGTTTTTTTTAATAGCATAAGGAGGCAAGCGATCAATTGGAGCCACTCTCATGTCTACCGACGCCCACAGACATCCGTATAGAAGCTATACAGGTGTGTTGCCCCCTTTTTCCTACTCCTCTCTCCATAGGCCACCCGCTACTTACACGTCGCACGAAACGCGATAGCGCAGCTGTCACTTCACGCCGGTTTCGTATAAGCGAGAGGTACCTCCCCGGTCCTGCCAGCCCGATTCGACTACATGCATGCAGTGTGGCACTTCCTCTTACTAAACTTGCTGTAGGTATCTTTATTACATGATGCAATCATAAAGTTATATAATAATCATTTTCAACTTACTTAAAGAGCTTCGTAGCTGACATGAAGTTGATGGCTTGTTGATGATTGTAATTTCACAGTTTTAATGTGTGACAAATTTAAAATTCATGCAATGGAACGAAACACTTCAAAACAAATTAACAAGATAAGTAGGTACAAATTGAACGTGCAACTGTAAAAGTTACCAGTTTCACTGATTACTTTTTCTAGCAAAATCAGGATAATTAATAAACAAATAACAGAATGATTTAGCAGACAAGCTTGGGCGGTGCATCCGTCGGTGGCACTATGCATAGCGCATAGTAACAAAGGCACAAAAATCCCCCGAGTAAACTTTGTGAAGTTTTTTTTTTATGGTATAGGGGGGCAAACGAGCAGTCGGGGCCATTTTCATTACTACCGACGCTCATAGACATCCGCATAGAGATAAACAGATGCGTTGCGCCCCTTTCTCCTCCTACCTCCACGGGCCACCGGCACACACACACACCACAAGAAACGCGACAGCACAGCTGTCACTTTACGCTGGTCTCGTGTAAGCGTAAGATTACAGTAGCCGAATTGGGCCGGCACGACCAGGGAGGTACCTGTCGCTTACACGAGACCGGCGTAAAGTAACAGCTGTGCTGTTGCGTTTCGTGCAGTGTGTAGGTAAGAGGTTGCTCATGGAGGTGGGAGGACAAAGGAGGGCAGCGCATCAGTGTAGCCTCTGTAGCCATCTGTATAGTCTAGAGGCGTCGGTAGTCAGAAAAATGGTTCCGACTGCTCGTTTGTCCGGTAAAACAAAGGAAAAAAAAGCGAGACCGGCGTAAAGTGATAAAGTGACAAGAGTATCTCAGAATCACTTAATCGTACTCTCTTCTTCAGTGATCATATAACCAAAACCAGTTATAAAGCACTGTATGTGTTACACAAATTTTGATGTTTAATAAATTCTACTAAAAAAGTAAGATAAGCTCAGACTCTACAAGATCCATCAGACCGATACTATCATATTTCAGCGTAGTATTCGCTCAAGCTGCATTCTTTCACATAATATTATATTTTGAAGAAAGTGCTAAATCGCTTTTTGAAAACAGCCACCATTTGCCTGTGGGTCGTCGGCAATCTCGATCTGCAAAAGGACTTAGAAATGCCTTCCATCAGAGAGCACATCTCAATCATGTAGTTCTATAGTGTCCCGCCACCCCAACTCTCTCCTCACAAACATATAAAATAATAGTAAAAAATAAGATTAAAAACAATTTAAATATTTTTTTTTATGTATTCTTGCACAGAGATGCAATGTGAGGAGCACTGAAAGGGATGTCATTCGGCATTTGGAAATAAAGACTAAACTTGCTTCATAAGTAGGGCAAAGCAGTACTTTACACCAGCCCACCGACTGCAGCTCTATAAGGCACAGATCTGGTCGCATATGGAGTACTGCTCCTACATTTTGGCAGGGGCACCGCACTATCAGCTCGCTCGATTATTTCCGAGTAGCTCGACCCTCTGACCCGAAGTAAAGATGTCGGTTACTCGGTTCCCTTTGTATCTTTTACCGTTTTTTCACTGGGGAATATTCGGAGGAATTGTTCAGCTAAATACCAGCAGCTGAGTTCTATCATAGGACATTACGACAGAATTCAAAGACCGCCTCGATGGTCCTAAATCTATTAATCGATTTGTGAAATAAAAAGAAATAAAAAATTTTATAAATATTTTTTTTGTTCTATACTAAAAGTATTAATGTGTAGACAACTAACTCGGAAAATTTTTACAATTGAACAACATTTCAACAAACAAAATGACCGTATTTATGCTCAAAGCTTTAAGGACGCTTCCCAATTAGTCGACTCAGTGCAACATGGGGATTACCCGTCTTCAGTGATGGTTTGTTGTGGGTAACACGTAGGGCTAACACCCCACGTGTTAGCTATGAAAGAGTGACTGAGCCTTATTTTTGAGAAAATGGTATTAAAACATCGACACAAGTGTATCAAGATACCATTCTTGAGAAGGTAGTTAAGCCCTTTAATAACACCATGTTCAATAACCAAGTACGGTTCTTCTAGAAAGACTCGCTCGGCGCCGGGTCATAAAAGTTGGCTTATGCAGTCTTGGTTGGAAGCGAACGACTTGAACTTCATCAGAGCTGAAGACTGGCCGTCGTCTACTCCCGATCTTAATCGGCTGGATTATGATTTATGCTCAGTTTTAGTGAGTACCGCTTGCTCTCAACGCCATGATAACTTGGAGTCCCCAAAAATCCATAAATCAAAAAATCAAAATCAAAAAGTTTTTATTCAAAATAGAATTACAAGAATTACTTTTTGAACGTCAACAATAAAATCTACCACCGGTTCAACCCTAGCCCTGTCCTGAGAAGAACCGGCGAAACAAACTCAGCGGGAAGAATACGATTAGCAGTGAAGAATTTCCTCATGGAAAGACTGTGTACTTCTATTGATAACTGGCCTCAACGTTTAAAAGACTGTATTGCAGTCAATGGAGACCACTTCGAATAACCTTTTTACATTTTTAATTGTTTCACTGCCGTGAGCGGTAGATGCGCAGCAAGTGCAAACCCCTCACCTTCCGTCTGACGCAGGTTCTCATCGGGCACTGATGCTTTGGTGATTACTTGTGTCAGGCGGCCTATAGGGAGCCGACGACTCGTTGTCATGATTGTGGCGTAGCGGTGGACCACCAGCCACCTCCACCCAGCGCATCCTTGCGGTATGCCCCAGATAGGAGGTGCTGCGTCACGATTTGACTTCGGTTGTTAGAGGGGGCTTGTCTCTGCCGAGGTCTTATAGGACTTGTCATTGCCTGCTCGACAATGACGAGTCCTATGAGGCGATGGCCTCATAAGTCCCAGAGACAATAATGTCCCAGAAAAAGGCCGATGAGCGGGTGTAACAGATGACCACAGATGTACGTATGTATATATGTGTAATATTATAAATGCGAAAGTTTATATGTTAGTTTGTTTGTTACTCCTTCACGCAAAAACTGTTGAACCGATTTTCATGAAATTTGGCACATATATAGAAGGCAACTTGGATTAACACATAGGAATGTTTTTATCCCAAACAAATGTTCCCGTGGGATTTGCACGGGTGAAACCGCGGGTCGCAGCTAGTGGTCTATAATTGTTTAAGCATTTCGTTAAACAAATTACCATTATATTTTTGGGGTTCGAAATCTTTGAAGTGATAACTTTTTATAGGACGTACGGTTCCGTAATGGTTACGATACGCATTACGGCGACAGTGGCCATTCTGGCTGTCCTGTGCTCATACAGCAGCGGCAGAGTTGAAGTGAGAGCTACAGAGATAGAGTGAATGCTAGGGAATTATATTTATAAATATTTTTCTCTACATTATCATAATATGAGTATACATAAAATCTAAATTTATAGTAACCTTAAGCTTTTCTCTTATTAAACAATTTCAATATTAAATAGTCCCGCTTTTATCAGTTGAAGTTATTATCACTTACGTCGGGCGTCCCGAGACCACATATTTTTTTTTATTTACTAACTATTTTTTTATTACTAAAACCAATAGTTTTAGTTGTTGAAAATGATCGCCCATGCATATTTTGGCACCTAAAATTGTTGATAACTCAAAAATATATATCTCAAAGATATACAGTATACTAGTTGTGGCCGCAGTTTTTCTCGCGTCACTGCAGCGCCATCTGCCGGGCTGATTGTGAATATAATTTTCGGTCCAGCCGTTAAGGTAAAGTTTAGTGACACCCACCCACACACACACACACACACACACACACACACACACACCCACAAGAATCACACCAATATTATAAAGGTCAAAGTTTCTTTGTTTGGATGTTTGGATGTTTGCCGATAATCACGCCGAAACTACTGAACGGATTCTTATACAGATAAGGTATTGGCTGACTTAGACTATAGGATACTTTTTTATCCCTTATTAAAAAAATACTTGGGGGCGTGATCTACAATCAATATCGAAGCCATATATATAGTACAAATAGTTTATAGTATTTAAGTCTGTTTTTCTATTTTTATGTATGTATGTCCGGGCTAAACTAAAAAAGTACCTACTGCAAAGATTTACTTCAAATTTTGCAAGAATATTACTAACAGGTAGGGTCAATATAGTATAGTCTAAATAT
>LUGF01042029.1:0-11147 GCA_001625245.1 Calycopis cecrops
TACACATTCTCGTATATTAGGCTCCGTACACACAGTATACAAAGCTTACATATGTATATAGTGCATAGTGATTTATCAGGGGAGGTATGTGTTTCAGTTCTGCTTTTAGGTTTGAAATACGTAAATGTGAATTTTATATATTTTTATCTTCATAACTTCTTCTAAATTACCACAAAATTTTACGCGATTTTTCATATTTAATTGAATTTGATCAATAAATAAACTTTACGAGTATATAAATTATACGAATAAATAAATTTTGTGAATAGATTCAATCCAGCCAGCAGGGGACAAGTTTATGGCGAAGTTTGTGAGGGTGAAATATATAGCGGTTACTGAGGAGATAGGGCAGCGGTCGAACAATATGCTAGCAATGTTTTTATTGCTCGGTGAAATGGGAATAGTTTTTATTGTAATGATGTTTTTTCCATTGCAGCGGGTCGGGACGACGCGACCAGTGAGATTTTAATACCACGATACCGACGTATACCGACATTTCGCCTTTCATGCGCTATATGTATGCGAAACGTCAGGATAACCTCCATGCGGATGTTTATGGGTGTCGATGGTTAAGAAGCGGCTGGCAGTCGTCCTCATGAACACTCACATTATAGAGCAAAGCTTTCACATTTAAATACAGACGACAACAACAAGTACAAGAAGTATGAATACACAACACTAGATATTCAAATAGACATTATCACTACATAGTATAAAACAAAGTCACATTCCGCCGTTTGTGTGTCTGTATGCTTAGATCTTTAAAATTACGTAACAGATTTGGATAGGGTTTTTTTATAGATCATAGAGTGATTCAAGAGCAAGGTTTATATGTGTAATAACTCCATTTTTGAAGTCCGAAATACAAACGGGCGAAGCTACATTCGGAAGCTAGTAATTCTATTTCTAAAGATACTCAGACGTATTTTTTAATGTTTAATTTAAATAAAAGTAATGTAAAATAAAACTGTTTTATTTCCGATACATAAAGCAAAACTACACATTTTCCCCTTTATAAGTGCTGACTACATTCCCATTAGAACCTTAACACCCTCACACATTGACCACGCAATTTCTTTTACGACCAGCTCATGCGCCTTAATTAAAACTGCACTCGCACAAAACCGGCGAAGTTGCAATTAGGAACGAGACAGAAACACAATTAAGTCTCCAGGAAAAGGTTGGTGACTCAGGCAATCGCGTTTACTGTGACGGCTAAAGGTGAGGTATTTAAATGCTGGCTCTTTATTGAATGGAGGATGTTGATGAGTACTATCGTATACGACAAAAGACTTTCACAGTAATTATTGCATTGGTTAAAATAATGCCCGGATTTTGTGCTATATATTTAACGAGGTAAGACAAAAATAAATCAGAAATCCAATTTAATTGTTAGCAAAAGCCTACTGGAATGATTTTCATAAATAATGGCTGCATATAAATTCAGTTACTTGTATTGCATACCATACAACATCTTTGTTTCTAAATAATTCATATCATCGTTATCGGTTCAATCCATCGACTTGTGAACATCGGCAGGTGTCAATAAAGACTATAACTTCGTTAACGTGGCCTATCGCAGGGGGTATATTTCGGGTAAAAAGTAGTCAATAGCCTTTCCCGCTAAATGACTAATATTGAAAGAATTTTTCAAATCGGACTAGTACTTCCAGAGATTAGCGCGTTCAAACAAACAATTATGCTTTGTATTATTAGTATAGACGTAGTCTGTAGTACATGCTCGTAGCGCCGTAAAGTGCGCCACGAGTGAGCGTAGCTCTACTTTCGAGTGCTACGAAGCATGTTGCGGACGGGCACCTTTAACATTTTTTCTGCTAGAAAACGTGTAATACAGTGTAAAATTCTAATTATTTATATCACCAAAAATCTTTCTATTTTTTAGTCATTTTCTTACCAATTACTTATTAAAGATCAAAACTATACGACACAAATTAAAAAAGATATTACAATAAAACTCAATTAGTATTTGTTCCGTAAGTGTACGCATGGATGGACAAAGATATAAACTCGAGTGGAGATCGATCAGGCGAAAAGCGTTTGATGTTTGATCCATTGTCGTTCTGGGAGTTAAGAATTTTACGAGACATTGGAAATAAGAAATCTTTTTTAAATCGAAATTACGTTAGATTGAAAATAGACTATTTTATTTAAGCCACGGTAAAGTGTGTGTGTGTGTGTGTTAAGTGTGCGATATATTATGTCATAATACCATGCTTTATTAAATCATTTAGGTAACCCTACAGTGGGTCATAAATATAGACTTATCGAATGTACAAAAAGAACAATAGGGACATTGCTCTAAGCAAACAAACTCTCAAGTGAAAAAAGTTTTCATAGATTTCGAAATAAACGTGCAAGTTTCTCATGAACCCAATAGTGGTAAGTTGAGTTAGGGTTCAATGACATTTGACGAGTTTACGAGAACTAGGAACGTGTCGTATGTTGCTAGTTCTCGTTGGTTGGTTGGTGATATAAATGATTAGGGGTTGGTACACAACCCTCTAATGTGTTAGTGATAATTCATTTGCAACCACCACTCATTTTATACGCAGCACTTATGTCTAACCCTACCATAAAAATATCTATTAAACCCCTTTATATTGTACCTTGATGGTAATGGTAAGGACAAGCAAACTAGAGAACACCTAAAACAAATCCTTTAGGTTTTAAATGACACACATTTATCAGGGTAGAAACTACCCAGAAATGTGACAACCTCGATAAAGTATTCGGTAAAATATGTCCGGGTTCGGGGCCGCGATGAAATAACGCATACTATGAAACACTCATAAAAAATAATATATTGTTATTGCATGATATAAATTCGATGATCACATTCGCAGCGAATTATTTATTCGAATGGTATCGATTTTTACAAATAAACTTGATTTCGTTAAGTATAACTTGTTTCAGAATATTTCCCTCATCTTTTACACCTGTTATTGTTATACATATTTTATGATTACGTCCAAACGTACAATCACACTTACGTTTTATTTTACAATCTGACCACTATTATAAGAAGTAATGATATACTGAATTGCAACTAGAAAATGGGTACCGAATGGGTACAATTGAGTAGATAAGTACCTACTTCACGCTCACATTATGCCGACGTGAAGTAAAAACTGCATGATGTTGAGTTACATCTGGTTGTCCCATGGCAAAATCTCATTTTATTTTCATTCACTGGGACTTCAACTCTTCTCATAAAAAGGTAAAGCTTCTAACTACATACAGTAGTATTATTCAGAAATACTGATCCGCACGTATATCACCGTGTTCATAATAAAATAATATTTCTTTAGACAAAGTTTATTTTCTATAGTCTACTAGTTACATATTCTATAGTCTTCATAAATCATAAGTTAGGCTCGGTTTACAATCATACATACATGTAACAATCACATCACATCTTCACGCCAATTCCCTGATGTCGTACAGAGTACACAGGGACCCGCAGGGAGTACAGAGTGCCACATATCACGATCCTCACACACTTGCCTTGTCTCTTCCACATTCATAACTCTCTTCACACAAACTCTACTCTACAAAACTCTTGAAGCTACCTACGGTCAGTGCCAGATCCGGGATGGACAGATGGACGGGACGAATGATCAGACTAATCACAGTACGTCAGTATCAGTCTTCTCCCGAACCTATATCCCTCTACATTCACATTGCTTATCCGTTTTGTTAATCTTTCATTTGACACTCTTCTTGCAAGTCCGAACCAACGGATGCTCTTTGTTATTTAAGGAACAGCGTAAACAATGCGAGCAGTACTAAAAAAAAAAAATTACATTTAATAATATATATTTTCAAGTAAATTTTCTAGTCTAAGAGAGAAGACGGTCGCAACTCTTGGCTTTTAATACTCGTAAAAGTCTCTTAATTGGCGAATTTTAAACATGCACCCGCTCAGAATTTTTAACTAGTTCGAATCAGTTGAAATTTAGTTACAACGAAGACATTAAACTAAAACTTTATTTAACACAACGCATAATAAGATAAAATATGTTATTTTGATTTAGTGAATGTATCTGTCTATTTTAGTGTATTTGGTGTCTTTATTACATCTTTCTTGCTATGTTGACAGCATTCGCAGAGATTAGTAAAAATATCATACTATTTTTTATGACAAGCATTTGAACGGGGCAGAATTTGCTGCTGCACCACCTGGTGGCGAATAACATCAATCAGCATATCATACAAACTTTCTCCGTGGAAAAATACATCTATACAATAATATAAAGCTGAACAGTTTGTTTGTTTGTTTTTTGTTTGTTTGAACGCGCTAATCTCAGGAACTACTGGTTCGAATTAAAAAAATCTTTGGTATTTTATAGTCCATTTATTAAGGAAGGCTATATAACATCATGCTATGACTAATAAGATGTGTAATGTGTAATGTTTACAACAGCGTGTGTAGCGCTCATACAGATATTGATATCTTTCAACTGCCATTTAATAAGTTCAGAATTGAAATCTGGCAAATATTCCAATCTTAATCGCAAAACATATCATTGATATCCAAAACTATATTGACAATTTTATTTTATTTTAATTATTATATATATTATATAATTATTATTTAATTTTGATTCTTTTCTTATTTTTTTCTAGCATTGCATTTATTTGATTTAATAAGTACTTATAAATAATATCATCATTTATAATAGTGACTTGCTTGTATTCAAAAATGTTGTGTCACCTATAAGAATGAACGTCAGAATTGTAAGATGTTAGTAGTTATTTAATAAATGTGTTAACGTATGCATCGCTGGTGTCCTTTTGCACTAAATAAATAAATAAATAAATAAGAGGCGAGCAGCAATGAAAAATGTTGTGAAAACTGGGAAAAATGTTATTCATTTAGATCTTTCCTTGCGTGCGCTGTGTAAACGGTGAAAGTAACGCAAAAATTGGTTGATTGATTTCATGGTTGACTCACTATAAAATGCAGAATAAAATTGCCCTTTACATTATAACAATCAGACGAATAGTTATTGAGATATCGTCGTTAGAAGTAATTTGCAGCGAAACATTTAAATCTCGGCGAGCCAGCGTTTTTGTGACCTACTACGTTTCTATTTAAATTAATTCCATATTCTAAAACTTTCAAATAGAAAGTATTAACTTTTAAATTGACTGGCGCCTCTCTTGCAGCGATAACTTCAGTCTCCCATCACCAGATCCTGACCTGATTACTGTAGGACTACTATAAATGTAAAATTTTCAACTCTTGCAAAAGACGCATAAATAAAATATCAATAATTACGTGTATCCAATATATCAATGTGTCAAATGCCTGGTAGTGTGTGTAAAGTTTTATATATTAAATTAAAGTACTTTTTGTGCATTAAAATTAAAAAGTGTTAGCGTTCTGCACTTCTTTTACACGTAAACACACTTATAGTGTGCCAAATTTCAAATACCTAAAGATGTTTCTAAAATTTTTGCTTCACTTAGATTATAAAAAGATGTAATCGGCCGCGTCTTTTTGTCTGTCTGAACGCGATAAACTCAAAAACTACTGAACGGATTTTTACACGGTTTTCAAAAATACAAACAGTAACTCTTTACAAAGGTTTATATATATATATAACCTTATATATATATATATATAATTTACTATGCTTTTATGTGAATTAGCGGAAATACTAGAGGATGCAAAAAATCTCGCCAACTGGGAGGTTTCCACGCAAACGCCGCGTAAACTAGCAAAGATAATATAGTTGAATAATGTAATTGCAAATTCAAAACCTATAAAAATGCTACAATAAATATAATATCTCTATCTCTTACCGTTGACTTACAATAACCACTTTTATGTTCAATTTCTTAAGTAAAAACATTATGTTCTTTTCAAAGCCATTTTCTTTGGTCCAGTATTAATCCTTATCTAAAAGAATATGTTAGTTAGCTTAGGCATTTAATGAAGATTCAAATGGCCCTTTCAACTATATCAATCAGATGAATAGTTCTTGAGATATCATCGTTATAAGTAGATAATTAATTAGCAACGAAACATTTAAAACTCGGCCTGCCGGCGTTCTTTCCTTGAGATATCAATCATCCTTCAAATTCGACCTGATCACATCATCAGATCGTGATTCTTGAAGTCCGAATTGAGATCCTCCTCCATCTTTTAAGTCCGAAATCCACGCGGGCGAAGCTTCGGGCGGAAGCTATACAATGCTATCATCTACGGGGGAGGAGCTGTGACCTTTTATTCAGAAGAATTGTGAACCTCTATGTTTGAAGGCCGAAATCCACGCAAGCGAAGCTGCGGGCGGAATAATTAATAAACTTAACTCTCTTTAAAATGGGATCCCCTCAGGTGTTCAAATTTAAAGAATCTTAACTTATGAAGCTTAGCGTGCTCATGCACAACAACTTTCATAAAGATTTATGAAAAAAAAAATGATTAAAATTATGCTTGGTACGTGTAAAATTCTATATATGAAATACATTCATTTTTGTATAATAACATTGAATTTTTCATTGCAAGTTATTTATTTATTTATACACGCATTTTATTTAATAACTTTTTTAAAATTAAATATATGGATTAAATCCGATGACAACGCTTCAAAGTCTTCAACAAGTTTGTCAATATCTAATAATAGAGAGGTATTACATCATTAACCCCCTTATTAATAAACATATTATCCAAGTATTAACCTAGTATTAAACTGGCATCTGCCAAATTCTATATTAATAAACACATAAGCAGTATGATGACAAATGCCAGTTTAATACTAGGTTAATACTTGGATAATATAATAATCATTAAAGTTAATATCATGAGTAATAAATATCATTGAAGGTATAAGAACGGGTCGATCTTCTGTTTTTTCTTCTTTTCGTTTTATGCTTGTTCCATCGCACGAATTCCTTTGTCTGTGATAGTCCATCTAAATAACTCATTGACTTCATTGAGACTGGTTGATTACTACTTAACTCATGATCGCCATCCGAGTTAATCTCCAAAGATTGCTGGTTTGCATAATGTACTGCTACAACCAAAACTGTAAGAAGGAGAAATATAGCAATTAGTAATATTATTAAAGATATATTCATGTCATTGTGCGGTACTCTTATGCGGTCTCTACTCTCTACACTCGCGCCGCGAACTGCGGTCGAAGCCCCCCAAAATTTTTTGAAAATTGTTGGAGCCGTTTCCGAGATTCAGTTTATATAGAAATATATAAATATATATACAACACATACATACAATGAATAAATATCTAAATACAATACATTTATAAATAATATAATAACATGCTATGGACTAATCTGTAATGACGATAAATAGTGTTGTTTTACGGTTCCGTAGTAAACGAGGAATCATTATCATTATTATTATTAATTTCAACGTAAATATATATAAATGCTCCTTGCTTTGATGAAATTAAAAATCGTAAGAATGTATCTCTAAATTATTTAATGGCAGCCCCGTACGGATTTTCTTGCGTTTCTTATAAAGTTCATAGAAAGTAAAATATGTATGTACCTAGTCACATAATTTATTGAAGTCGGGAATTTTTAAATTATTTTTTCTTTTTTTCAGTTACATTATCAAATTTTATAATTTTGTTTTTTATTTTAAACTTTTTAAAGAGCATTTCTCCATATTCATATTTATATAACTATTTAATATTATAAACATGAAAGTGTGTCTGTTTGTACATTTGTCCGTCTTTTGCGGAGTTACGGAGCGACGGATTGATGGATTTTTAAGTGGATAGTTGAAGGGACGGAGAGTTACATAGGCTACTCTTTGTATCTTGTTTATTCCCCACTCACCTAAAATAGGGGATGGAAA
The DNA here is from genome assembly GCA_001625245.1 of Calycopis cecrops. Lineage (NCBI taxonomy): Eukaryota > Metazoa > Arthropoda > Insecta > Lepidoptera > Lycaenidae > Calycopis > Calycopis cecrops. The sequence continues at coordinate 7,853 of LUGF01042029.1, forward strand.
AGCTTATCTTTGATATAAAGACTCTTTGTTACAAACAAAAACCAGACCAGTGGTTTTGGAGATAAATGGTAACACATATTTACTGCAGAGCCCCCTGGCGGGTTGTTACCGTAACACCTATCTTAGAACAGGCACCCGTTGGCACAGAACCCTCCCCTTATTAATAAACATAGATTAACTTTATCCAAGCATATAACAAGCAAGTAATAAACTGACATCTGTTTAATTCCATACTTTTTATGTGTTAAATAATATGGAATTTGACGGATGTCAGTTTAATACCAGGTTGATGCTTGGATGAATTTAATCTATGTTAATAACAAGGAGGTTGGTGTGCGAGTCCGACTGTTTTTCAATACAATTCATATTGGTAAGAGGTAGTGCCACACTGCATGCTTGCATGCAGTCGAATTGGGCCGGCACGACCGGGGAGGTACCTCTCGCTTACACGAGACTGGCGTAAAGTGACAGCTGTCCTGCGCCGTGCGGTGTGTAAGTAGCCGGTGGCCCATGGAGGTGGGAGGAGAAATGAGGGCAGCGCATCTGTATAGCCTCTATGCGGATGTTTGTGGGCGTCGGTAGTCATGAAAATGGCTCCGGCTGCTCGTTTGCCCTCCTATATCGTAAAAAAAAAAGTCAACAATATAAAAAGGTTTCAATTGCCCGTTTGAACTTTAATTGCGTGATAAAATTAATGATTATATAAAAAGTCTTACCCAAAACCTTTGCGTAGAGCATCTGGACACATCTCCGTCCGAATAATGGACATTAGAGCTGTTCGAACGTTATATACCTGCTCGATTATATACATGATTGTGTGCGATGTCGTAATTATAAAACATTAAATGGACTTGTAATTTCTAATTAAATTTAATCACCAATTTACCGCGTGTGTGTGAGTTAGTAAAATCTATACTTAAAATAAAATCGTAGGAAAGGCAAAACTGTGAGGCGTGATCTACAATCAATATCGAAGCCGAATATTTGTGTGTTTGTCTGTTTGTCTGTATGTATGTACAGGCTAAACTTAAAAGTACTTCATTTGTTTACTTCAAACTTTGCATGAATATTACTCGGGTCAACATTTAGATTTTAGACTACATATTATCATGCTATCACCTACGGGGGAGTAGCTGTGAATCTTTCATTCGGAAGAATTGAGAACCTCCATTTTTGAAGTCTGAAAGCCACGTAGGCAAAGATGCGGGCGGAAGCTAGTTAAAAATATTCTCCTTTCATTCCTGTTGTCCGAACCGAAAAAGTTTGTGAATAAAAAAATGCAGCCGAATTGGGTCGGCAGGACCGGGGAGGTGCCTCTCGCTTATACTGGGCTGACGTGAAGTGACAGCAGTGCTGTCGCGTTCCGAGCGGTGTGTAAGTATCCGGTGGCCCACGGAGGTGGGAATAGCCCCTTTTACCATTTAGCCCATCAACAAAGTAGGTTACACCAACCCCTCACGAGACCGGTGTAAAGTAACAGCTGTGCTGTCGCGTTTCGTATGGTGTGTAAGTAGCCGGTGGCCCATGGAGGTGGGAGGAGAAAGGAGGGTAGCGCATCTGTATAGCCTCTATTCGGTTGCCTATGGGCGTCGGTAGTCATGAAAATAGTTCCAACTGCTCGTATGCCGCCCTGTACCAATATAGAAAGCTGATTGACTATTTTGATAATTTCTCTTAGTGAATGTTGCCATAATTTAAAATATCTTGCGTTCCGATCGTAAATAGTAATTGTTTTATGCGTGCAAAATCAAATTAAATAGCGAAAATTAATGAACATGTGATTAATTATTTATGTAATTGATTATAGATATACATTACTTTTTTGAATTGAGTATTATATAAATTAGTGAATAGATATGGGGATTTTGAACTTTATCAGTTACTAGCTGCGCCCCGAGGTTTCTACCGCGTAGGTTTCGATCCCATGGAAAATAGAAGATCATCCCATGGCATCCCATAGGAACATTTTTTCGAGATAAAAACTATCCTTTGTATTATTCCAAGTTACTCTCTATATGTGTGCCAAATTTCATGAAAGTAAGTAGTTATTGCGTCAAGGAATAACAAACAAACGAACAAACATACAAACATTTGCATTTATAATATTGGTAGCATTGTTTAGACCCCGTCCAGATTGAGCGAATCACGCGCGTAAGGTTACGCGCGTAACAATTTTGTGCTGCGTCCAGATACAGCGAATCACGCGCGTAACCACGCTTGGAGGGAGTGACCAGAAATGTCGGAATTGCAATAAAATTTTATAAAATTGCAATAAACTATCGATATATGTATATTGTAACGATATTTTTGATAATATTAATATCGATATTGATATTTTTATTTAAAAATATCGATATATCAGTAGGATAGGAAAAAAAAATATTAGACATCATGTGTATTAAATCAAGAACAACTTTAAAAAATCCTAATTATTTATAAATATTATTAAAACGAATATATCGCGCTGCATTCCTATTAAAATACGTGAATTCGCCGCGAACACGCGCGTAGTTCTGGACGCTCCAAGGGCGCCCGACTATCTCGACACGCGGCAAATACGCCGCGAGTCGAGAGTCTCGCGAGTCACAAGCGAATCACGCGCGTAATGGCGAACGCTACGCCGCATCTGGACGCGTCGTATGCAGCTCTAGTACCTCGACAACGCGGCGAATGCTTACGCGCGTAAGTTACGCGCGTGATTCGCTCAATCTGGACGGGGTCTTAGCCTAAAAACCACTATCCAATTCCCAAAAAAAATATGGTTTGCTTATTAATGGTTCAGTATACTGTTTATTTACATACTAAGATGTGTTCTTTAATTATTTTGCGTTTTTTTTTAATTTTGGACCCCGATTATTACGTCATTCGATATACGATTTTTAATGACATGTCAGATGTAGGTACATAGCCAATATCGGCGTGTTGTTTATAAACATGAATTTCTCTTTTCCTCCGACATTTATAATAAAAAGTCATGTACGGATTTGTTTAAAAAGTAATAATTCAGCTGCATGCAAGCATGCAGTGTGGTGCTACCTAACGAATGACTTACTGGTCCAACGAAGACTTACACTAAATTTCTAATTTAATATTAAATGTTATGCCTTGTCCTTTAAATTACAAATTATTGAGTACTCTGCAGTCGTAACGTAATTAACTTTTGATCCCAACGGAAACAAAACCGGCCAAGTGCGAGTCCGACTCGCACACCGAGGGTTCCGTATGAATGGGAAAAACAATCCAATCGTAATGCATGGTTTTCAAGACCTTTTTCTCTAAAAGGCGTGAAGGGATT
>LUGF01042029.1:11401-25934 GCA_001625245.1 Calycopis cecrops
AAAACACACAATAAACAAGTTTTAAATTGAATTAATGTTACCATAAAAAATACTATTTTTTTTTATTATTTCATAAACTATAGGTAAGTAGAAATAATTAAAATATTATCATAAAATCTAAAACTAAGAATCCTTGGTTTTTTTATTATGCTGCATACTAGTTTGACAAAATCTAAAAATTAGCCAGTGCTTGTTTTACCTAATAATTTATTCAAATATTTACTTTATTCGACTAATTTAAATAATTAATCAACGCATAAATCATGAGGTTTACTTAATTTAAAATGATTGGAAATGTAACAACCTGAAATGAATAAATTAAGCAAAAAAATCAATCCAATGTCAAACTCCCTCTTCCCTAAGGAACAAAGTTTCAATAATTGAATTTGTTCGATTACGGTGAACCGTATTAATTCTACGAGCCTCGCATTTATTAAGGTCTCTTGAGACTATGTAAACATACTGGTCATTATTTTGTCGATGTGAGACATGACTTGAATTTTTTTGTATACGAGGGCAAACGAGAAATCGAGCCATTTTTATGACTACCGACGCTCATAGACATCATCATAGACAGATATCATAGACACATAGAGGTTACACAGATGCGTTGCCCTCCATCCTCCTCCCTCCATGGGCCACCGGCTACTCACATACCGCAGGTAAAAAAAGAAGTTGGAAACGTTTTAAGGTAGGTTGAATAAAAATATGAACCGCGGCATAAAGTTACGATATACTAGATTAAGTAGATAAATAAATTTTAAGCCAAATATTTTTTTTAGAATTATGCTGTCGAGTTTTGTGAGGCTTGTGAGTTTCCGTTGCCCCGTTGAAGGGGAGGAGGTGAGGACGGCAACATGGTATTATCTATATAATACTTATGCCTGTCGGAGTGGCTGGCGTCGTCGGTTCCGTTTTTGACATTTGGCTACGGAACCCAAAAAATACTTATACTTACATAAGGTGACTCCTTGAACATAAGGTGACTAATAATAAAATAATTATTATAGATGCACCGTGATATCGTTAAGTTCAGCAAAAATGTAATACGCTAGTTTTTTTTATGGTATAGTATTTAATATCGTAATAAAACTGTTTTAACGGGTTTTTTCAGTATTTTCCAATCCCGACGTTTCAGAAGCTTGAAGAGAGAAGCAGAAAAGAGAGAATATTAGAATAGAGGAAAGGGGAGGAACACGTGTACATAAAAAATAATGTTTATGTGCCGCTTATAAAAAAATCTTAAATATAAAACGAACTAAAAGCACTAAAAGGTTCTTTTAGTGACTCATTTATACATTGCATTTATTATTTAAGTAAGTCGTAGCCTACATTACCTTTGAGAGTCCTTCCCCGAGCTTCAACGGTTCGTTAATTACTCTAATTTTAGATTCAAATGAATATTAATTAAAAAATTAATGCCTAAATGACAAAATGACGGTATACATCTCGCTCTTATATCAAGCAGCTATCTAATTCAGAGCAAAAATGAAGGAGGTAATTAAAATCTGTGCATATTTAAGTACGTCTCTAGTTTGTCGCCTATTATACGTTACATTCGACTAGGGTGACAGTAAAATTATATTTTATTGGGACATTTTATAATATTGACAAGTGTGCAAATATTATACTAAGTACAGTATTCACTAGGTAGTGATAATACTGCATTAAACCAACCAAATGTAGCCGGTGACCAATGGAGAGATGAGGAGGAACGAGGGCAACGCATCTGTATAGCCTCTATGCGGATGTCTGTGCGTCAGTAGTTATGAAAATGGCTCCTATTACTCGTATGCCCCCTTATGCTATAAAAAAATGATGCCGAGGCGGCGTTGCTCACGTAATTTAAATAGTAGACTGATGTCAATTAGGTAATAAGATCTTATATAAATCTCTTGTATCTACTTTTATAGCCCGACTGTGAAAGGATCCGTTTTCGAGCGTATGTAAGTATATTGTATGTATGAATGTAGATTTATATTACGTTCCATGCTACAGCGAGAACGACTTGACTGATTTTAACGGATGAAGTATCATTAAATTAATATTGATAACGCAATAAACATTGAGAACAATAAAATATATTTTATTGCGTTCGGGTGTAATGTTATTCGACTATTAAATTTAATATTACATTAATATTTATTCTTATATTTTTTTATTTACACACTAGCTGCGCTTACGCAGGTGACACCGCGGACGGTGTCACCTGCGTAAGTTTCTATCCGGTAGAAATATTGAAATGACAAATAGATATTGGCTGATTCTAAGTGCCGATATGAACACAAAATTTCATGAGATTCGGTCGTGCCGTTTCGGAGGAATATGGTAACTAACTGAGAATTAATATAATATACAGGGCGATACCGAACAATTTTTGTTTCAAGCGAAAATGAGTACTTACCAATAGTATCTACAGTGTTTTATTTGTAATTGTGTCGCTAACACCACCCGACAGGAATTGCCTTTTAGCAATGGTTACAAACAACAACAAATGCCAACATAGTACTAAACGCATTGTAAAAAATGAAAGACTAGTTTAAAATGTGCGTGTTTTGTGTAGTGAACGATCGAATCTATTTCGAGCTATTGCTTAGTTACTTAGTGCTGAGTGACATTTCAACTAATTCATTTGACCATTTATTAATTTCACAAATTTTCCGCCAAATTTCAAAAACATGGTATACAGAGAGATGTATCTGCAAAAACGTTCGTGTATGCCGCTCCAGTTAGCCCATTCAATTGTTCCACATATAACGGGCTCCGCAATGAGGCCAGGCCAATTAAAATGTATGTAACAATACTGATTAATATACTTTTATCATTAATATACAATTAAAATGTATGTAACAATACTGATAAGGCAGGAGAGAGAAGTCGAAACATATTTTGTTGTAATGTAATATAATTTAGTTAAAGTACCTTTACTTATATTAATGCTATTATAATATATAATAATTTGACTGCCTCGTGGTCTAGTGGAAAGCATGCTCAACCACAGTTGTGAGGTCCCGGGTTCGAATCTCGGATCGGACCAAAAGTGTTATTGGGATTTTTCAATTTCTAATAACAATCCGGAGTCAGGAAGTTGGCGGTGTTACACCCCCGTGCCTCGGAGAGCACGTTAAGCCGCCTGCGCTGCGCCTGATTTCTCACTGGTCGTGTCGGACTGCCGCCGCGGCCGTCCCATCGGAATATGAGAATGAGGGAATAGAGAGTGCGCACACTTGTGCACTATATGTCCTGCGCAGATGGCCCGTCTCTATAGACGGACCCCGTAGCCGAAATCGGCTATCGGCAGCGCTAAATATTATTATAATTAATTGGTACTTCATTGCCATTTATTAATTATATTACGTAATCACATTTGAAGATTTTTGGTTCATCCCATCCATTTAATGGACTTACCTCGAGATTTTCTAAATATCTAATCTAATTTCTATTTTCTTTGTGGTATAATGGTATCCCTCCTCCCACCTCCAAGGGCCATCGGTTACTTACACACCACAAGAAACGCGACTGCAAAGCTGTCACTTTACGCCGGTCTTGTGTAAGCGAGAGGTGGAGGACCTCTCCAGTCATGCCGGCCCAATTCGGCTGGATGCAAGTATGCAGTGCAGTGTGGCACTATCTCTTACTGAATTACTCTATGTAACAGCTACTATAACTATAGAGTGTATTAAGTACACACATTTTTTAACGAAGATAATAGAATAGACAACTTTATGATTGTGTATCTGTACATAAAACTTAAAAGGAAATGGAGGTAATGAATAGCCCCCATAGAAGGAGATCTCCCTTATCCAATAGCTTTTCAACCGAATTGGCCCCCAATCGAAAAATCAAAAGAAATAATTCAGATAAGTCTTAATAGCTGCTAGCTATTAGCGGTGCCTCTGTGCGAGCGGATTTTATTTTCCTTTCAAACGAGAGGCGGTTTTATTTGAGGGTCCTTCGACACTTGGGCCTTGGAAGGGTTTAATTAAAACAGGTCGATTACGTAATATTCGCGAAAGACTTATAAAGTCTTTCTTTCTTTTCAAAATTTTAATTGAAAGTCTATTTCTTTACTCGAATGTGTCAGAAAGACGGTAATATTCTTCAAGGATGTGTGAATTTAATATATGTACATTTCTATGTTCCCTGCTGAGTTGACGCTCAAAGGCTTCAAAGATTTTAACGTATGTAACTTTAGACATTTTCTGGATATGTCGCAGACAAGTGGTTTAAATAGCTGTTCCGTTGCACAGCTAGTCATTTCATTGAATAACGCAATTCAACCAAATGTCTTAAGTAAAGTGGTCTGATTTATGCAAATGCATGGTCGCCCTCTATCAAATCCGGTACATCTCTTCCCAACGATCCCGCTATCGTCTCCCTAACCTTGAAGACAAGTCTACGTCAGTTCGACGAATTGTTACGGCAAAGGTAAGCCATCCGAATAAAAAAGTTATATAATTAGTTGTGTAATTACATTTATAGACTTGATGACGTTTTAAATCGCCTACACGAAGTAGGAGACTGTGAGAATGCTTTTGTCTCAGACGTCACTCAAAAACAGGGACAATATAAAGGCTCATGTTTACATTAACCATCTAATAATAATATCTCTTATAATAATATAAAGTAAATAATATAAAGTAGTAAAACCTCGTAGGATGCTACTTAAAAAGTAAAAACGGTTTATTCAAAATCTTAAGAAATTATAGCACGAAAACGTCGTGTCCGCACATTAAATATAAACGATCTCTTAAATATTTCGCAGGCGTTGTTATGAGGGTGAAAAAATGCCCGATGGAGAGAGAACCCAAACATTCTCCTTGTTACGTATTCAGCTCTCGATGTGGCTGTCCTCGGGCCCGGTACTTCGATAATAGCGTGGTTTACAATAAAACAGATTAGGACGCCACCTAAAAGTTCATGAGACAAATTGATTGATCTTGACTAGTCGTAGTGAGAAAAGGAAAAATATATTATATCGATGAATGTAAATATGAATATGAATGTTATATAAAAATTGATTTAGTTTTTTTATCGTTGCGTCAGTTATGTTTCCCGCTATAGTCTGAAAAGTTTGACGGATTTTAATGTATGTCCTTATACGTCGTTAGATTCGATCAACACTGGGTACATCAAACGATAACATCTGGATGACCGAGCTTTGCTCGGTATTTATTTACATACGAATTACTCAATGAAAGATAAATAAAAAAGGACAAAAATAAAAAATTAAGTGATTGGATTCGATTCTTGTATCTCTCGCGTCGGAGGCTATTGTCTCTCATTGAGTTGTTGACACCTTAGAGGTGATTGCGAAATTTATCTACGTATTCTAATGATATACACTGAAAACATCGATTAGATCGATTGCTCGTTTGCAGAATTCGTTTATATAATGTAACCAGTTAGTAATATTAGTTATTATATCATGGGATGTAGTCGATTTATATCATGTCCCATACAGTTCAGAAAGCCCTATTGATTGTCATTATCCGCCTGCCGGCGTTTAATTAAACCGTATACTGTCATAGAGCGGGCGCACCCATCTCTCTGTTGACAGTCTGATTACACTGATATACCTAGGCTTGATGTACGACTGCAGCTTGATATTAAAAGTTCTCGAGATGTCTTTGCTACACCAAAATTTGTGAAGTATTACGTCTCGAACCTACACCGGTGAAGTACCTCTTACTGACACATCAACAGAGGTGACTTATGACTGACATATTTTTGCCTTTAGCAGAAGGATATATTATCTCAGATGCGAGAACTTTCGGGCGTTAGCACTTCAAATAATGTAGCAAACACAAAAAAATATCCTGAAAAAATTAGGTACTATTTTAAACTTAACTCAGTTGAAATAGCGAGACACAAGTAGTAAAGAATAATATAGCAAAATAAATTATAAAACAAAATATATAATTCCAAGGCTTCGAGACAAAATTATCCCCCATGATCGTATAGAAATGAACTTGAACTTCACGGGCTTAGAAATTTAAATTTCGATGTTCACAATTAAATATGAGCAGTTAATACAATAAAAACTGATACCGAGTGAGAAATGTTGAATAACTTATTTGTTCTCTCTAGCTGTTTTTAATCCAAATTTATGACCGTGGAGTACATATAAAGTTACACTGTTATATATCAAGTCGTAATTCCTTGAATTCGAAGGATAATAGGATTGTATTTGGACAGGATTAGTTTGAAATTTCAAAGCGTCTTTCATCTAAGTAAGTAAATTATTAATGTTGAAGTGAGTCCTTGACTCACTATAATTGATTATTATTAATAAAGCTCTATTAAATTCTAGGAGTATATAAATTACTAATTAGACAAGGGAATCGATGTAATATTTGTAATACCAATACTACTCGGCGGCGGGCTGGGCTAGGTTCAGGTCTTATATTATTTCGTCATTATATAATATAATAATAACATTTATTATTTTTAGGGACTTTTTTTAGTCATTTAGAGAGCCTCTCCGATATGGCAGCTTAAGGCTTTCGCTGTGGATTTCCTGGTCTGGCCAAACCTAAGCGACCAAATCGCACACGTTTCACGTCACGCTTTGTAGACGCTTAAGTTTTGCCACAACGACAATGATAGGATTGATTGTTTAATAGCCTAATTTAATAACATAACAATCGGCTAATTCTAGATTTATTCTAAAAAAAGTGGCTGCACCTAGTTCTAGTCGGTTAAGAATAGACGTAGCCGCATTTCGGGCGGCTACGTCTAGTCTTAGCCGGCGGCGGTTAGAAAAAAATGAATGTTTGTCTATGATTTTGTTTGATGATTTGGCACATAATTCTAAAATATCTGTTCTTACCACATAATAAACATGCCACCTCTGAATACAATTCTGTTAGTTCACTGTACGCGTTCAAGAATTTATAACATCCTCCTGTATGTCTAATCGTTTGACAGAGATAAGTACTCAGTCCCAGGTTGTCTCACATTCAGTTGAATCTCTCTCAACGCTCACGCAGCTATTATTTCAGGCCAGGCTTAGACTCATGTCCCCGAAGCCACTCGCAAAATTATCTCCAATTGATATGTCGTGGGGATTTAAATGTAGATTAATGTAGTCGATAGTATGTTATTTGCAATTAAAAAATGATATTTTAACATTATATTAATACTTAAATCGGGTACGAGACGAATTTCATTTTCTTTAGTTCAAGATTATAATAATAATTTGACGACCAGGCTGGCGCAGTGGTACAGGGCTCGCATAAGTGAAGCATGTTGCGCCAGGGGTCGCGGGTTCGAATCCCGCCTAGGTCATGGATGTTTATATATGTATTTATATGTATTTCTATAATAAAAATCTTAAATATATAAAAATTCTTAAATTTATAAAACATATTAAATATATTCCGTTGTCTAGTACCCGTAACACAAGTCCTTACGGTACTTAGCACGGGGCTAGGCTAACGTGGTGTGTAAAGTCCACAGATATTTATTATTTATTATTATTATTTAATAATCTTTAAGTTTATACACCTATAATAAAATACAATATAAATTAAAAGAAAAAACACAATAACAATAATGTAGTATGTGTGTGTACAACAATGTGCATTACAAAGTATTTTTTAATACCGGAGATAAAAACAGTCAATCCTATAGACCAGTGGTCGGCAACCTTTTGGCAGGCAAGGGCCACAAGGCGGAAAAATAGACTAGAGGTGGGTCGCACTTGTGATATTAACTCAGAACCCCAATATACCTATGTATAATTAATTGGTCTTTTTATGATATAAGGGGGCAAACGAGCAGTCGGAGCCATTTTCATGTCTAGCGACGCTCATAGACATCTGCATAGCGACAAACAGATGCGTTTACCACCCTTTCTCCTCCCACCTTCATGGGTCTCGTATAAACGAAAGCTATTAAAATTGTTAAAAATAAAGATTTTAATTCGTATACGTAAGTAATTCTTAAATCATGTTTCTATGTTTAGGATTTATACCTACCTGGAAAAATTACTACCGAAAAGAAAATTATATTAACTGATTTTCTACTAATTTCAGTGTGATGTCGGAATTTGGATTTGGGAGGCTATTTCTTCTATATTAGCTCTCATATTTGTAGTTGCAATTCTTAGAATTGCTCTCAAATGCTCATCTGTGAGACGAGAAGCATATTTATTTTTTCTGTAATTGAGAATTGAAAAAGTTTGTTCGCATAAATAAGTGCTTCCAAAAATTGTAAGGTACTGCTGAGCTAACCTTTTTAATTCGTCAAAATCAGATGGCAAGATGTTATAAAATTTAATAACATCATTAATTTCACAGAATGAGTTTTTGAGAGCCATCATTAGCTTGGAGATCAATCAGGTTCAATTGCAAATTGCTCGGTACTTCCTCAACATCGCAAGAAAAAGGGTTTGCAAAAATCTTCAGTTTATATTTATAATTTATATACAAAACGTTCGCGGGCCGGATGAAAGACGTCCGCGGGCCGCATGCGGCCCGCGGGCCGCAGGTTGCCGACCGCTGCATAAACTATCATCTTCAGGACGCCGCCATCGCTTGCGCATTGTGGCGCTAAAACAATCTACATTATGTGAAGACGAAATGCAGAAAAATATTTTTGTATCATATGCATAAGAAACATATTATTGAAATAAAAAACACGTTATAAATGTTACACATAATATTATATAAATATTTTTTTACGCTAAGATTTTTCTTTACAAAAAAAAAAATTACTCGGTCGAACTGTATTCGATGTCAAATGTTTTTTTTTTCTTTTTTTTTGTAATTGAGATCAAATTTCGATCCCTGTCAATAGCAAGAAAAGTCAGGGAGGGGGCACACAATATCATTTATTTTGATATCGTTAATGTTTAATATAAGAAATCAATAAAATAAAAACTTTTAGAAGTTTTGTCGTATGTAACACTTAAAATTAAATAGCATCATAAAAGTGCAAGCATCTTTGTGTTTTGGCCGTATAGAAGCAACTTGCTATAAAAGTTTAAATAATTATATAAAAGTGCTCGCCTCTCTATTGCCATTAGATTTATCTGCTACTTTAGTGAACTCGTAAACCACATCTGTTTGTCGGTTCAGGTTGTTTTTGAGAAATAAGTTCTTTAGCTCTTGAGATGGGGTTAAAAATCAGTAGTCTCATGCGATATACTTTTGTGTGTAAATCTAGCCGGGCACAGACAATAGATTATGTTACTATAAGACTAACATGTTTTTGACTTTCGTTAAACGATGTAAAATCCTGTCTATACAATATATAATAAAATAGTAAGAAAATCAAAACTGTACATTGATAATGTTTTAAAAGAATACTTGGGACGTGATCTATGATATCGTGGCCAAAAATATAGTTCTTAAAACTTTTATCTGTTTGTCTGTAGGTATGTCCGGGCTAAACTCAAAGAGCATGGATTTACTTCAAATTTTGCATGAATGTTACTAACAGATCGGGTCAACATATAGGCTACATATTATCTCGATATTTCCACGGGATCGCAACTTATGCGGGTGAAACCGCGGGGCGCAGCTAGTAATGAATATATTCCTCGACTTTGACTAAATAATTAGGCTTCTACTTGCTAATTACTTTATACATAACTAACGACTTAATTTGGTCCTAATTTATTTACAGTCGATGTCACTTGGTTTATTGGATGTTACATGTCGACGTGACAATCAGACAGCCTCTAATATGTCCGCACGCGCTCAACGCTCGAACGCTTCGCAGCACATTCGTTGCATAGCTACGTGCAACACGTACGTTACTATACGGCGCTCGCATAGCTACGTACTTTAACGTGTGGTCATACATCATTATTATCGAGCTCCGTTATGTGAATGATAATCATGGATATTAATTCAAATCTTATATAACATACTAGCTGCGCTATGCGGTTTCGCCTGCGTTTGTTCCTTGATCCTGTAAAAAATAATCTTTGATGAATATCTATTGTCTTCTGTGTTGAAATATTCTTTATGTATATGCGACATGAGAATTTTATACTCGTAAATCAGTTTAGCGTTGTAAGAGGTAATGCCATACTGTATCGCAGAAGAATTTGGCGGTCATGACCGGCGAGGTCGCTCGCTTGTTCTATTTAAATAGCGGTGTGTGAGTTTCCTATAGCACATTGAAGAAAAAGAGGGAAGGAAGGGTGAGCGTAGGTAATCAACCAAAAGGCTGCCAATGCTTTTTTGCCCCATGCATGAAATTTTTAAGTTCTACTTAAGTTTGTTATTCTTTTACTCAAATACTACTGAACCAATAATTCAAATTTGTTACAAATATAGTTTACAATCTGGTATAACATAATGAATAATATGTGAATCACCAAAATATTTGCATACGCGAATAAGCGAAATTTGCGAATTCAACCGAAGGGCACAGCCATCAAGGTTAAAATAACATATTTCTGGCCTTAGTGAACACCAACGATTTTATAACGTTAAACTTTCAACGTGAAGGCGGCGTTAAAAGTTTCTGACTCGAGTAATGGATGTGCCTCGTTTATAAATTTCATTTATCTTCCCTTATCTGTGAGTGGCCGCCGCGAGTGCTTCGACAAATGTCTTACATTTGCGGAGGTTTAGGGAGTAAATAACATATTATTTACATCGTGTCTGATTTTTCATATGGTATATTAAAGATGTGAAACTTTTTTTTTTAAGTTAAACTTATTTACGCGCGCTTGACTTGGGGAGTAAGCTGGCGAGGGCGTTACAAAAATGTGTTGATCGGGAGAGGCCAACGGATGTTGTCAAGTCAAGTCAGTTAAAAAAACCTTAATTCAAGGGGCTTACAGTTAATTATTCAAAAAGTGTATAGTAAAGAGTAAAAAAAATTCAGCGGATCTTAAGTTTAATGATATAAAGTACATTTTTCAACGTCCCATAGATGCCCCTAGATTGTTATGAAAATCCATCTAAGTTAAACTTTTTGGAATTAAAAAAATAAATATTATTTGACATGTTATGTCATTGTAACTACGGTGTCTTACCGGACGTACTTACTTCAGTTGTGTGGACTAAAGCACAGACATTTTTTGTAAGCACCACCAGTGCCATGCTATGTACACGGAAAGTACCTTCCGCTTCTATAACAGATTGTGAAGAAAAGTAGAGGCAGTACCGTCGTGTTTGGATGTAGTTATAATGTGTTGTTGTAGTTTGTACAAGTTTTAAAGGACAGACCTCGGTTACACAGAAGAAAAGATGGCAGTTGCCAGTTTGTCTTTTCCGAACGGTCGTATTTAATTTTCTTCAAATATGGCTCAAATATTTCGTTTTGATTGTTTAGATTATATAAAGTACTAGATGAATCGTCATCTAGAAATATCAAGTTTTAATATTTTTTACAATCTATTTGCTATCATCAGGAATGAATATTATTTTGATTTCTCTTAGCCTAGCAAAGATCTGCATATTGTAATCGTATGGGTACCTATATAATATAAAATAGAAATTAACATTATAAAAGGCTTACGTTAAATGAATGTCTTTATCACGTCCTTTACAAAATATCATTGAAACTTAATCTTGTCCATTTACGGCAAAAGATCTTTGAGACGTACATTATCAAGACTCTAGATCAGTGATTCTCAACCTTTTTTTTGTTGCGGCACATATTTAACGATTTCAAAATTTGGCGGCACACAAAGAATAATATAAAATATAAAAAAACGCGTTGCAAAGCGAATAATAAAATAATTTATTTCTTTGTGGATTTAAATATATAATATGTATTCATATATATATATATTTTTTCTTTTTAACTGATATTATTTAATAAAATTAACATTATTATATATTTGCAACATTTGGCGGCACACTTTTGAAATTTGGCGGCACACAAAAGTGCCGCGGCACATTGGTTGAGAATCACTGCTCTAGATAATATAGCCATAATCTGGTATTAGAGCGAACTCCTCGGTTCTCGAGAGCATTGGCAAGTGCTTGGTGCATTTCGTTTTCTGTTGGATGCCTCTAATGCGCTTATATTTTGAACCGCTAGGGTGTAAAGAAAACTTGGGTGAAATTTTCGTATATTCGTGTCAGCTGGGAAGATCATATTACTTACTTATTATAACAACAACAACCACTCTTCGCTTCCGTCTGCTAATGAGATGACCAGAGAGAACCGAATGCCACTCGTCACAATTCCTACATATTTGTCAAATTTCCACCACGATCATTATTTCTACAAAGTATTAATAATAATATCTGTCGACATTTCACACCACGTAATCCTAGCGCCGTGCTAAGTACCGTAAGAACTTGTGTTACGGGTACTAGACAACGGAAATTATATACATATGTTTATGATTTTTATTATAGAAATACATATAGGTACCTAATACACAGAGAAACAACCATGACTAAGGCGGGATACACAATGAAAGTGGAACGAGGCTATAATATGAGACTAAATCTAAAGCCGTCATACCGGTGGCGTCACCATAACTGTTATGCGGAAGTGTTAGGCGCTATCCTTCCCTTCTACTCTACAATAATGCTTGCACGAGACCGGCGCGCGGCGTAAAGTGACAGCTGTGCTGTCGCGTTTCGTGCGGTGTGTAAGTAGCTGGTGGCCCATGTAAGAGGGAGGAGGGTGGAGCGCAACGCATCTGTTATGCTCTGTGCGGATGTCTATGGGCGTCGGTTGTCATGAAAATGACTCCAACTGCTTGTTTGCACCCTTATATTTACTATAAAAAAATGACCATTAGCTGTGGTCCACGTAATGAGGACAACGTTTTCGGAACAGGGATCTTACTGTAATGGTGGCTTAGTGAGCGTAAACTGTTATTATTAGTGCGCAAAATATCAAGTAAACTAGTTTGGACTCGAAGCTAACGAGATACTACGCCAATGACGTGGTCAGGAGCCCGACGAACACTAAACTGGTTCAGCGCCAGTAAGGACGCTCTTAGTCTACGTTGCGTTATTCAGTAATGTTTTATGTGATATTGTGCAGTATTCACTGTGCTGACGGTACTACAACCTTAACGCGAACATATATTATTTTCAAGAGGCTTGTTGTTTTACAGATATTTATTGATAAGATTCGTAATTATTCGTAAAAAAACTGAATGCGAGAAGTTACTCGAATCAACATGAATCTGAAACGAAAGTTGTGCAAAAGACAAGCAAAAAAAGCGCGGTAAAGAGTAATAATGTTGCGTTAGATTGTTCGATCGTTGTTTCATATCCTGTTAATTTCACTCTCTTTTTCTTTCTTAAGGAGTAAACATCAACAAAAAGGCACCTAAGACTTAGGATGTTAATGTAAGAGCAACACCTATTACCGCTAGTGTAGCAGCGAAACGGCGATAAGTTTCTCTTTTTTATAGTGTAAGGGGACAAACGTGCAATCAGAGTCATTTTCACACACTGACACTTATTTTTGACACTTATAGACCCTCGCAGAGACGTTACACAGATGCGTTGCCCTCCATCCTCCACCAAGGCTACCTTGGGCCTCTGGCTACTGACACCGCACGAAACGTAGCACAGCTGTCACTTTGTGTTGTGCTCGGATCATTTTCCGTTAGTAATAGAATGCAAGTTAGATATGGCGAAATCTAAGATACCATGTAATAGTAAAACAGCTGTCAACAAAATTGTGTGGGGCGAACGGACCCCCGAGCAAATTATTAACTACAATTGTAAATGCCATAATAGTTTAAAGCTAATAGACTTTCCGAAAGAATTTCATAGCTGTTGTAGTCAATTTTGTAATAATTCGTCACATAAAACTATTATTGATAATTTATATAAAAATATTATTAGTGTTTTAAGCAGTTCGGCAAGTAGTAGCCATAGTGGTAGAATAAGTAAAAATAGAAAATGTGTTATAGGCTGGAATAAACATGTGTCCGGTGCTTATAGGGAGGCTAGGGATAAATTAAACCTATGGCGTTGGTAGGGTGAGCCTGAAGCGGGACCGCTATATGACGAGATGTGCCAGAGTCGGCGCATTTTTAAGTCGCGATTGAGATGGTGTCAGAAAAACGAAGAACAAATTAAGTTTGACATAATTGCCAAGCACCACTCGAATAGGGATTTTCGTAGTTTTTGGAAATCAACAAACAACTTTGAAACTACAACTTTACTTGTTGAACTACAAAACTAGCCTTCCTACATGCATAGACGGCCTGAGTGATCACGTTCAGATAGCGAACTTGTTTAAAAATCACTTTGCTGTCAAATCTCCTTTGGGACCACCAGAGACATGCGAGGTGGCCGGCGCTGGTTGTCGTGGCCTGGAATTGACAACGGTATTTACAGCGAAAGATGTCCGTAAGGCTATAAGCGCTATGTCGGGTGGTAAATCTCCTGGCCACGACGGACTCAGCATCGAACACCTTGAGCATGCAGGACCCCATATATACCGAGTGCTGGCAATGTTTTACTCGTATACGTTTTGTATGAGTCACTCGTACTTGCCTGGGGATTTAATGAAAACCGTGGTGGTTCCAATAGTCAAGAACAGAACTGGAGATGTTAGTGACAAAAACAATTATAGGCCAATC
>LUGF01042029.1:33991-45076 GCA_001625245.1 Calycopis cecrops
GACAAATGTTTACCCATTTGTCAAAGTCGTGGGTTGATTGTAACTAGCTACCATCTAGATCATAGATCATCCACATAAACATCAACAGTTTCTGTGCGATATGAAACTTAAGATTTAGTTTACAGCAGAGATTAATTGCATTACATGAATATATAATAAAGCGGTTGGAATTTATGTTACTCGCGTGATATTACTAGTGTAAGTTAATGGTTAGGGTGAGGAATGAGAATTGATACACAAAGTTTCTCCTTTAAAATATAAATATAATTAACCCCTTGGTTAAGCGATCAACTGAAGCCATTTATAGAAGATCAGACGGTTATAAACATCCATATAGTTAAGTTTTCTACCGCTTGGGACGCAAACTGTACTTACTATAACTTTAGTAGTTATTTTTAGAAGTTTGAGTTATCAACCAAAAATGTCCCTATTATTAAATGAAAAGATATCTTTTTACTTGCTGCCAGTCGTATAAAAACTCGTCTTTCTCACTCTGACAAATGAATCTCTTCCTGCTGTAGTATAACGCTCGCAAAAGGGCTGGGCCCCTGACCGATACGTTTACACAACTTAATGGTCTACAGAACAGATTGCCTGAAACACGAACACAGATAGATACTCGTCGAGCTGTGGGGGTAATTTCATGTTTGCTTCTGTGACGAAATTTACTATTATATTTCAATTTATTTACTAATAATAAATACACTTTATGGGTACTAGATCATAGTCAGGCGCCGGAAATCATATTTTCCTGCGAGTCGGTATCTCGAACAAAACTTCAAATTAAATAGGTAGAAAGAAGAGATAAAGAATCACTCTCACTTGTAAGTAGATTTTTTTCATTTCCTCGATAATGAAAATAAGTGAAATTGTGGCTATCCTAATATCCTGAAGAAAAGTCAACTAGTAAAATCCTCAGTAGTCAATTTAGTAAGAGATAGTTTGATTTCTGCATTCCGATCGAATTGGGCTGCGACCTAGAAGGTACCTCTTACACGATACCCCATTTAATAATAGATACGCTGCATTGTATGCGGTAAAATTTTAGTCATCTTAAGGGGGATGGAACAACTATCTACGTAACGTCTATGTGCGTGTTCATAAACGTCAGTAGTTACTCAAATGCCTCGTTTCTCGTTTGCCTCTTACGCCTTAAAGTAGCGTCATTTCTGCATTGCATTATTTGCATTTGAACAAAAACCTAATAAATATAAATAATTTTAAAATAATTATGACCTGCGCAGACGAGGGATTTTAGTCCGCGGACTATTTTGTCCGCTAAAATATAACGCTTACAACAGTATGGAGTAACGCAAACGAGAGATTAAAATTACCGCGTACAAAAGTCCCCCGAATATCGAGGACATGCAGAGCGTGAAACGGACAAAAGCACGCAGGAGTCCACGAAAGTAATAAAACTCTAGTGACTAGGCGAAGCAACGCACACGGAAGACTTTAGTCCGCGTTGTGAGCTCGAGAGTGAGGTACATGCCGGGCAACACATGTTGGCACACCGTGTGCGTTGAGTACCCCGTATATCCGTGGAGGATTCATTTATTCGTGTAGCATCCTTTTTACTACGCCGTGGATAAAAAACCCTCGTCTGCGCAGGCCATTACACTGACCTGCCAACTCATAAAGAAGAGATTAAAACAGTAACACAAGGCCTTAAAATAAATAACTTTTTGCAGCCACCTCCAAAAACATATTTTTCTTTTTGAATGACAGATATTTCAAGTCTATTTATAGCGTAATGATGATAAGGAGTCGCGATTCAGTTGAGTTGTTTAACGAGCATAAGTAATTAAAACTAATGAGTAGTGTTGGAGTGGAGTTTTGATGTATCGATGTTATCATAATAATCGATTTAAAATATTATACTAATAATAGGAACTCATACAATGATTGTAAATCTGATTCTGACACTGATTCAGATTTACTTGGTGTTAACAATAGTCACAGGGAATTTGAGCCTGTCGTACAAATTTATGCTGAACAAGACAACTACTCAGTAAGTTAGAAGTTAATTAAGGCAAGAGCTAGTTGATAATTTATGTGAAAAAAGGGACAATGTCATCGGGGCCATACCGTTTTTGGTCAGTAGTAGTGAACTAATTACGCATCTGAAATTAGTAATATATACAATTGTGATAGTAATAATAATACTAATGACGACAATGGCAATAAAGATTTGTTATGGCGATATGCACAATTATCGGTAATTAATTTTAAATTTTAATTGTAATCGATTTGGGACATCACCAGTAATGAAGGACACTCATTTTGAACGTTTGAACTATTAACGAGATTCGAGGCCTTAATTCGACTCACCGTTTACTCTGCTCCGCTTAAATTATACGATTTTGCTATAGGAAATTCATTATTATAAACTTATAAAATATTTCAAACGGCTATTTACCTTTACTTTAAAAAGTCATATTTGTTGTTTATATAATTTGCGTGTTTATTTATTTAAAAATCAATAAACCTTGAATACAGAAATTCTACGGTAAGGTTTTTCGATGGCTTGGGTAGCTACAGAGAAAGGAATTTTTCACCAAAGGAGTAAAATATTTGAATTTGAAAATATTTTATTTTATTTGAAGTAGAAGTAGTATTAAGAGAGAGTATTAAATTAGTCAAAAGTTACTTAATTTTGTCACTCATTTACCGAGTGATTGAACAATTCAAAAATTAATTTAGTAGCTTTAAATTTAGTATATAGTTTCTGTAAAAAGTGAATCAATGTAATTATAATAATTTGCAATAATATCTGTCCAATTTTATAGATACACCCAACTGTATAAATTACTTTAGAATCCCTTAAAAATATAGCTGTATATAAATTATATATAACTATATATAGTGTATCTGCGTAATTTTATAAGTATAATATAATGGAAAAATATGCAGTGGAGCGGAAAGCAGTAAAAATTAACGAAAAGAAAAAAAATATTTATGAGATATCACGCCCTGTGACTAGATGGAGTGACGACATACGCAAAGCTGTGGGCAGGAAGTGGGAAAGGTTAGCCGAAGATCGAAGCCAGTGGCGTGCTATGGGAGAGGCCTATGTCCAACAGTGGACTGCAATAGGCTGATGATGATGATGATGATGATGATGATGAGATATCAACAATAATATCATTTGTAAAAAGATTAAATATGTAATACCAAGTCGGTTAATTTATTCATTTCTAGCTCATCAACGGTACTACGTATTTATTTACGATACAGGATCAAATGAGCAGTTAGATCTGTTCGGCAATTACACTAGCAACCTTCTACTAACTAACATACTTCATCATAAATACATTCCTAATTATGAAGTGCTAATTAGGTATTTCAACTGTTTCAACTGATACATTATAAAGGGACCACGTAGTATCAGGACTGTGGTTTAACCGCCAGTCAATCAACTGAGTGGATTCCTTTTTTGAACTGTATTGCCCTGTTATGCATTTTCCCGTACAATAATTATGTATTGTGTTAACTATGATTTGCGTGATTGTTTGTGATTTCCTTTTCTTTTTTTTTAATGTATTATGTATGTGCCTTATACTAAGTTGTGAAAGGTAATACAAGTTTTTTCTTCTTTGCGTGTTAATTGTTGTCCATATAACAGTGTAATAATGTGCCTAAATAAAGATCTCTTATTCTTATTCTTAAGTTCTAATTGCAGTAAAATATCATGGAATTGCACTGTACAAATACTATTTGCATTTGTACAGGCCAATCCAGGCATGTACGCTTCATTCAATTATTTTGTTAAATAAAAAAAGTACGCCAGCCACCAGACCTCCGCAGAGGACATAATTTAGACGAACTTTGTAAGAAGTCGAAATGTTTAAAAGTTGATAAAAGTATAACAGCCAGCGAGTAAAGTGTTGACATTTAAAGTTGAGAATTGTATTCTCGAAATAACGTGTTTATTTCAAAGTTTGAACTTTCAAATAGCTGATATGATCCTAAATTAGTTCATGTTTTAGAAAATTAATACAATTTCTTCTGATCTTCTGTTGGGTATCGGAATTTTTTTGCGTATGTCGTGTTTTTTGTTCAGCAACGTCGTTAGGGTTTTATATTGGGTACAAATATCGTTGTATCCAAAAAACCTTTTCAGTTAATATAATAGATAAAAAATCCGTCATAATGCCGCTATAATCGGGATCATGACGTGATGATCCCGATTATTAACAAGCGAAAATCTTTTTTATAAAATGGACCTGAGTGAAAAAGATGCTAGTATTATTTTTATTAATTTTAGTTGTTTATTTTATCTTTTTCAAAAAATAATTGTTTAACATAATAAAATAGATAAACTTAAATCCATATAAGGTCATTTTTGAAAAAAATAAGCGTCAAAAATCAAAGTCACAAATAGCAATAAAGGCAATATCACGAGGTATCTCAGAAATAATAACGTCAGGAATCCAATAAACGTCTGGCAACGTTAAAGTTGTATGGCAGATATCACTTAATATCGCGATCGTTCGGTGTTACTGCTTTTATTGTTACTAGCAATACCTGTAGTCCATTCTCTACGTGTAGACAGTTGGAGTCAATTGTAGACATGACGTATTTTGCATTCACATATTTTGAATTCTAAATCCAATTTAAACAAATCAATTTCAATTAATCCAATTCAATTGACACGTAATCTGAAAATGTTTATAGGTATAAAACAATCCTCATTCTGTCGAGCTCCTAGTCGTCTGGAGCGATTTAAATTAAATTTTAATTTTTAATCAATTTAGAGCCAGAGATAATGTAAACCATTACTGCATTGCGATGGAGCAACTGTTTCATAAATGAAAGATTTCAGACAAAATCACAAAAGTAGTCATTAAAAAAAGTATTCAAACTTTTTGAATTCTAACCAACTTCACGGGTTTTGTATTGTGTCTTTATACAGCAATGGCCGGACAGGCGCCTTGAACATTTGATGCCAATAAACTATTATACTGCTCTTTGGGTCGCCGCGGTCTACCGTCACTGGATGAAGCATTAACAACATATTTTTACATTCGAATAAAATGTGTAAGTAACCCTATAAATATTACGCAACGATTTAGATGGAAATATATTGTGTAACCATGTCAATTTTTACATCGTACAAATCAAAGCTGTATGGTCTTTGATGTCTTTGACTGTCATTATTCGTGTAAGGGAAGAAACGAGCAGCCTTCTAATGAGTACCTCGTCTATAGACATCCACAAACTTGTTACGTACATGTGTTGTTCTGTTGTCGTCCTTTAATTTTAAAAGGCCATCGGAAACACACTAATGGTACTATTTGCTAACTATTTCCAATTTGGCCGTCAATGCAGAATGACACTATTCTCAATAAATAACATTTGTTTA
The DNA here is from genome assembly GCA_001625245.1 of Calycopis cecrops. NCBI lineage: Eukaryota > Metazoa > Arthropoda > Insecta > Lepidoptera > Lycaenidae > Calycopis > Calycopis cecrops. The sequence continues at coordinate 39,357 of LUGF01042029.1, forward strand.
TCCCAATCGACGATGATTTTTGGAAAAAAGGTTGTTTATTTGTTTCCGATATGGATTTGTAGAATATCATAATGGCAACATACAGTATATTTAAAGTAATATGTAATATTTAAAAATCGAACATTGCTGTTACAATTTTTATTCTCGCATTGAAATCTTTCATATCGTTACAACATTATCTCTCTACTTCCACGTCAAATTGAATTCCGCCTGAGCTGCGCCTTGTTTTAACATTTCAATTCGAGAAATAAAAGTATCGCGAACGTTTAATGATGTTTTCGCGTCGTCGTTCTCACAATAATTATTTCTCTATTTTTTTTAAATATATTTTTTAAGTAAAATCTTATATTATATAATACTTCGAGAATTGTAAATGGAAGCTTGTTAAAACAGACAAGAGTTGCTCATATAATTAATAATACATTATATTCAATATATAAGGCGTTGACTTCGCATATATTTTGATGATGATTGATTATTTATATATATATATATATATGTGTGTGTGTGCATGGTTATGTCATGCACGTGCTATTTTGTCTGTCTATTTAGAAAAGATGGGAAAGAATAAAATTTGGCAGCATAGCATCAATGGTACACAGCGCTGACGCGATTCAGTTACACAATTTAGTATTTACGACCTAGGGATCTCCAAGAAAAGAGCTTATCCTTTCCTCAAAGGTCGGCAACGAATCTGTTAGACCTCTGGTGTTACGGATGTCTGTGGGTGTTGGTGATCACTTTACATCAGATGATCCAACTGCTCGTTTGCCTACTATGCTATGAAAAGGAACAATATGTCCTTTATTTTCTCATTTTTATAAAAAATGCGAGTCGGACTCGCGCATGATGGGTTCCGTACCATTATACCATCATAAGCCATTGCCAGGAAACCTATCTCTATCTGTTACTATTTTTAATATTGAGCCAAAAAATACGAAAAAAAACACGTCAATTGTATTTATCCCCTTAATGTCTTCATTTTTTTTACAACGAGATACATAATTTAAGGAAGGGGAGAACGGGGAGGTAAATTTCAGCTTTCTAGTTATCACGGTTTGTGAGATACACCTTGGTGACAGACAGAAAGACATACAGGCAGACAGACAGACAGACAGACAGACAGAGGGACAGTGGAGGCTTAGTAAGGGTTCCGTTTTTAGTTTTTACCTTTTCGGTGCGGAACCCCAAAAAGGATGTTCAATACCAATTGTTATTTACGAAAGATCACTGATAACTGAATTGGTACATAAAGGACAATTGGACCCCGAGCACAAGAGGTGACATTCGCGTTATAGGTTTGGGTCCCAGACATTACCTTCGAACATTGTTACAGGACGGGCATTTTATCGAAATCTAAATAAACGTCACTAGTGTTGGAGAAGAATATTATTGACAAAATTACGATATTTATATCTGTAGATTTTTACACGTATTTTTTACACGTTGGTTTAGCCCCGTCGTAAGGACCGTAAGGACTAGTGTTATGGTGCTATGTAACGGACAATATATTTAATATATTTTTATAAATTTAAGAAATTTTGTATATTTAAGATTTTTTATAAGAAACACATATAATACTAGGATAAACATTCACCTACGCGGGGTTCGAACCCGCGACCCCTGGTGCAAGATGCTCCGCATATCCGAGCTCTGTACCACTGCGCCAGCCCGGTCGTCAATATTTAAAACGTAATTTGATTAGAGTAAAAGTAATGGCAGTAGTAGCTGTTATTGTTGCAGTAGAGGAAGTAGTAGGTGCTTATTACTCACCTGAAACCAGATATAATATGAGTCTTGACAAGGATAGGGGGCACCTACTTACTGTTCATCTCGTTCTCTAGCTCTCTAGTATAGCTATGAGAAAAACGACACGTAAAATATTTTTGTAATTTGTAAATGTTGTCAGTACCTTAAGTTGATTATAACGTCGATATACTTTGTAACCCAAAGTATTTCGATTAATCACGCAAGTCCACATCCCTACTGCCTTGACCTCGTTATGAGGGTGCGTACACAAAACAATCGGATAGAGTTTGGCAAATCAGGTTGTACTAATTGCATAAGGCCCAAAGCAGAGCTGATTTAATAAACTTTCTTGTCTACAAGTTGGAATAACGATATTTAATATATTATACCTAATTTGTGCTCAATAACTTTTCGATGTGACCGCAATGCAAAATCTTTAATGAAAATTATTTGCATGCAAATTTTCTACAGCAAAATTTATAGGAACGCTTACAATGATTCCATATTGTTTAGCAAGTTTTTATAGGAAAATACTAAGTCACGCTAACATTATTTTCTCTCCTAACTATGTATAATTTAGGACCAGTTCGTTCTTTAACTTTTTAGGATTCATGCATCTTTAGCAAAAATGGAACTATGGAATTTTTCTCGTGTCTGTCAAGAAACTTAAAGACCCTACAAAATACCTAGTGTTGTTGTGTTGAGATACTAAGCCTGGTCAACATTTAGAATACTTTTTACTATGGAAAAATCGCCTATTCCTACGGGAAAATTAGTAGTTGTACTTTACCCGACGTATCTAAAAATTTGAAAGAAACTTTGATTCTATAATAGAACTACGCTACGCGAACGAAGTCGCAGGCACCAGCTAGTTAGTAATATTGTAGATCAATCGATAATCTAGACATACGTATCTAATACATACGTCACTACATCAATGAACACGTTGAGGTGTATTAATCCCAAGTCAACACAATGTTCCTCTAAGCCTGAGGGACTAAAGCTATTCTCAAGACCTATATTAATGGAGAATGCATCATTACTGCAGCCATGGTGTACGCACTAACTGTATACAATATTCTGTACCCTAATACCAACAACTGTAGGAGCAAAGTAGGATGTGACAATAGTAAACTATACCACAAGCTGTGTTCCAAGTTGTTGCCTGTGAATCGAAATTAATCAGTACAAGATTCAAATTAATGCAAATAATTTAGAACTTGAAGCTGCGCAATCTATTACGCGCTGCATCGAAACAGCCTATTTTATTGATAAATACCATCACTACGTGTAAGGCTAGCCGCCACTTGTGCTTCGAACATCATCATCATTATTGATTCATCTTCAGATAAACAAAGGTTTCTATGAATTAAAGTCGCGAAGGCCGAGGCCGCGCCGCCATTTTATCCTATCTGAACTAGATAATGTATGAAACAACAACACGCGAAAGAAGTAGCTCATTTTAAATGTTTACTATACAAACACATTATGTTTTTCTTTATTATTAACACAATATATTTAGCTTTTTTACTTTTCTGTTTGTTACAAAAATATCAGAATGTGTGACTTTCAATAGTTCGCCTATCAATAACTGTTTAAGTGTTAAAGGGAAGGGACAGAGTAAGTATGTACATTGCACTATATTACTACTTATTAAATATCAAAGTAATATTCTACCACCGACCGGTTTAAGCCTAGCCCCTGAGAAGATCCAGCGAAGTCAGCTGGACTTCACTGAATTTGTAGTCGCAATAAAGTTATAATTATTTTCAATTGACTATTAAACTAAAACAGCTTGGAAAGAGCAGCTTATCCCTATGGTATCGTCAATATATTCTTTTATTTTGTTATATAGCCTTCACCATACAAAAACTCTTTAAGATAATATTTTACTTTACTCTTTTCGACATTTTAAGCTACCTTAGATTCGTCTTGTAGATTTAAAATATTACGTTATACTTAATGTAGGATTTTATAAATGTCTTACCAAGATCGCAACAGCTTACCAGTTCGATAAGTTTAATTTGCTTTACCAGTCACCAGCCACCAAAAAAAATATTGTATGCACTTCGTACCGTTCTAACTGCTCATACTACTGTAACAATATAATTATGACGTGAACAGCGAACAAAGCGGCCACGTAAATCCCGCACTACAAAGTCAATGTTCATTTTTTGTTATTTTCTTCTTTACCGCCGCCGCCGGCTCGAGCTCCTCTTTGTTCTTGAGTTTATGACGTGCGCAAAAATAAACTGGGAGTAAAATCTTAAGAATACAAGAAGTTCGTATTATGTATTATTTGTTAATTTTATGCTCATCATCCTGATCATACCAACTATATTAATGGTAATAATTTTAATCCGCTGAAATGTAAAATATCGAACTTGTCAAATCTGTGATGTCCCATGAGAGGACAAACCCGTTCTACATGTAAGTAAAATACTCCAACGATCTCATCACATTGACTCGTATATTAAATACATCCTCGTAAATAGCGTGACGAGTATAAATATAAAATTATAAACTCAATTAGCTCATGGCTCTGTGTGCACAAGTATCACTTCACTGATGCTGTATCGCTGTGGAGCTAGCTCTGTGAAGTACTTCCCAGGATGCGCTACACTATTTACACATTCGGGTTTGTATCATGTGACGAATATATTATGAATGAGAAGAAGTGGATAGGAATTGGACGTGAAATTTGGTGTATAAGAGATACCTACATGTTTATGAAGTGTCTATTTATTTGTAGTTTTCTCTATACCAAATATATGGCCCACGATATGAAAAACATTGAAGAGTAAAACCTTTTGAAAAATTTACTTTAGCGTGACGTGTATATTTGAATGTGATTACGTCGCTTACGTCGCATTCGATATAGTTTCTTAGTTAACTATAGATCAAAATGATTGAGTTCGTCTTGAATATTGCGAAAAATTTAAAAACAAATGTCATTATCGAATAATACCTATTACTTGCATATAATGTAGTAACATAGAGATATAAGGAAAGAAATCTATGTGTAGTAACAAATTGCCGTCAATATTAACAATTGTTATAGTAGTAAAACTTCTATACGCGCGCTTGACTTGGGGCTTGATTTGAGCTGACGAGAGCGTTACATAAAATCACACATCGGGCGAGGTCAATGTCATTTAAGTTCAAAATTCTAATTCGATTTAAGTGAAACTTTTGTATTTAAAAAATATATATAGTGTGGCATGTTATGTCACTACGGTGTTGTAACTACGGTGATGAATTTGTTATATTGAATCAATATTAAAGTTTTACTTCAGTTGTGTGGTCTAAAGCACACACATTTTTAGTAAATAAATATATATGTATTTGCCTTTAAAAATAGTTAATGTGCTTAACTAGTTTTTTTTCTTTTGTTTTCGTCTCTACGAAGCTAAGCTCATTAAGGTATCACATGCTTCAAAATGGTGTTTTACGTTTTTTGTACGACAACGAGTCACCGTATGAACATGATTATTACACGACGTCAAAACGAAGCCGACAAGACATGAAAAAAAGGTTTTTTCATAGACATTGCCTATAATAAATTTATTACGGTACCTTGAATACCATGTGAATGACTTGTCCAATCAATTCTTAGTTAAGGGTGCTATCGGTAAAAAGTGCCTAAATTGAGTATTTTGAAGGCAAATTACTCGCAAATGGAAATAATCGATTGAAGATCAACTTTGGTTCCGCATAGCACAAATATTTTTATAGGATCTGTAGAGTTTATAAATTGAAAATTATTATTATTTACGAAGAAAAAGGTATATTTAGAACTCATGTTTTCGAAAAGACTGATTTTCGAAATGAAATTACGAATACAAGCAGTGGATTGTGGATACCGAAAAAATACACACTATTAGGAAATATACTGCTATAGGTTTTCTATAGAATAGAAAAGTAAATTGATTTCATTAAACTCGGCAAAAAAAATATTTTTGTAACCTAAA
>LUGF01042034.1:0-14523 GCA_001625245.1 Calycopis cecrops
TCGACCGTCCCGACCGCCTCGATTGCAACGAACCTTTCTCGGGTAAGTGCTGTTACGAGCTCGAGCGCTTCAACAAGCTAGAGCGCGCTGACAAACTCGACCGCCCCGACCGCCTCGATTGCAATGAACCGTTCTCGGGTAAGTGCTGTTACGAGCTCGAGCGCTTTAACAAGCTCGAGCACGTCGAGAAACTCGACCGCCCCTACCGCCTCGACTGCAAAGAACCGTTTTCGGGTAAGTGCTGTTACGAGGTGAGGGGTTATAAATTCTTTTAAAAAAGACAATATTTCTGTCGCGTTTGGTGCGGTTTGTGTTTTTCCCATGGAGGGGGAAAGGAAAAAGGTCAACACGTCTACATAGCAAGTTGGTATTAAAAAAAATATATGTTTGAGTGGATGGACGAAATGCGACACTACATATTATATACTGGTGTTTAAGAAAATGAGAAATTGAACTAGACTGAACCAGGCGTCTAAATCCTAAACAAACAGTCCTTAAAAAGATTGTGGACACATTGTACCACGAAAACGACTGAAGTGGTGAAAATATGAGTCACTTTATTTATTTAAATGGTACATAATACACAAACTTCTGTGTTCATTTATATCTGCACATACTTTACATTACAAGATGTAAGATGTATTTTATGAATATTGTTCTGTTGCAGGGGTACACCGGCAGGGGAATTTGTACTGCCTCGGACAGGAGACATAGGTAACTATACCAGAATGGTAATTTATAGTTTCATCCTACTTTCTATGAATAGGATTAAATAACAGACATATTATAAAAGCGAAAGTTTGTATGTTTGTTTGTTTGTTTGTTACTTCACGCAAAAACTGCTGAACCGATTTTCTTGAAATTTGACACACACAGAGTAACTTGGATCAACACAAAGGATAGCTTTTTTCCCGAAAAAATGTTCCTATGGGATGTCATAGGATGATTTTCCATTTTCCGCTGGATCGAAATTTACGCGGGTAAAACCGCGGGGCGCAACTAGTAACAGACATATGAATAAAGATTTGCAGTAACAATTAAATGCGAAACTTTGTTTATATCTATTATTCTTTCACGCAAAAACTATTAAACTATATCTTACTCGAGTATTCGAGTTGCGCACGATTTGTGAAAGTCCGGTGACCCATTGACTGAATACTTCTCTTTTCTAGTTTTACGATAGGCGACAGAGTACAAACCCTCCACTTTTCTCGCATATATCTGCATTACTTCTATACGTAGCTGTACGGGAGTCGGTAGTACCAACATCCTATTTGCCTTTTTAGGCGACAAAAATACTGCTTCTAATTATTCAACAACTATTCATAGGTACTCCATTATTCGTGGCCGGCACCTACGGTACCTGACCGTAATCACAGAACCGAAGACTTATTTGTCATAATTTATAACTACAGTTTTTCTTCTGCTAGACTTTTCCATCTCCACTAATTCTGGCCAAAAGTTCAAATCGATGTAATTTCGATTGATAGATGTGATCGATGTTAATTTAGTAAATCAATTAGAATGATAATTTAAAGTACCTAGTAGTTTAATAACCTTAGTTTGCAAAAAAGACGATTTGCGTCGTCCAGTCGTTCTGAACTTATTGTCTTACATACGCTTAGAGGTTTTCTTAACATATATAAGATGACTCATATTCAGAACAACTAACAAAAATAAAAATATCGGACTAGGAAATTTTTTTGACTAGGTACGTATTTGGGAATTATGTTACAATAAAATTAAGTAATACGTGAAACGTTTTTACTGTCTACGTACATTTTTAATTTTTACTGATCATTTGTTTAACGTTGTCTTATGTAAATTAAATGTTAACATCTGCATGTTGAGCTGTTTGTGAATGTTGTTAAAATAAACGTGATAAGCACCTAACACATAATATAGTTATAGAAAATGAAAATGAAACGAAGGCTTAGAGTTTCATAATTAGACAGTATTTAGTTTTGCGGAAATCACATTGCTGTTGAAAATCTCCCGCATGGGGAATATTAATGATTAATAGAAGTTTAGTAAACCCATTGATCTCAAATATGATCTCGTCTATAAATAAATTATATGGTAATAAATATATTGTGAGTAGTATTGGCTTCCATTTAAAAGGTGTATCTTACTTGATACAAAGTCTAAATGCGAGACACATTAATATCAAAAAAAAATAACCAACACTCTTTTTGTTATCAATTGCCTTTGCTGTATCAGTGTCCTCGTCCAATTCTTGTCGCTGAGGCTAGGCCTACAAGTATGCATTTATGCCATTTTTGACACCGCCTTAGTTACACTAATGTATCGACAACATTCTGAATCGACTAAGTATTTATTTATTATTTCGGGTATTGTATCAAGTAGGAAACAACTTTATAATTCATTACCTTACCTTAATATGAATTTAATTGTAAGTGTGAAGACAGACACACGTGATTGGCCGATTTACATTGTCTCTGGCAGCACGTTATCTTTTTATACATTTTATTACGTAATAAAAACTTTACCATTTGAAAAAAAATTAACTACATATGTTACGAAACAAGATGAAGTACTTGGTAAATATAAAAGTAATAGAAATAATATTGTCTTTGACAATACAGATTGTTGTATTCTGTAAAACAACATGAACTTGAAATATTTTAAGATGTATATGTGTATAAGCCCCGCACGTTGATATTGCGATGGAACCTTGTCACAAAAACAGCTGTGTGACGTCATCCGTCGCTAAAACGTACATACTTTGCGAACGGACTGAACGAAACTACGTCACCAAGATGGCCGCCAATCGCAATATCAACGTGCGGGGCTTATATATTTGTTAATGTTGGTTTCTGACTACACGAGGTCGATCTCGAATAAACCCCGAAAAAATTGTCTACTAAATAATTGTATATTATGCACCAATTTTAGCTGTAATGTGTCAAATGTCCACTGATTTAGTACAAATCATTTTTTACTTAGCAAATTAATTTAATATAATGCTATCATATTATCAATGTACCTACATATTATATTATTATACATATATATTATAGATAAATCAATTATCTTTTTTGTACATTTGTGTAATATAAATGGTAAAAGCATTGCATACCTTAAAAAACCGCGCAACTTAAAAAGTATAAAATAGTGAGTGCGCTACTCACTATTTTATACTTTTAAGTTGCGCGATGCACTGCTGATCATGGTAACTGTGTACACTACAATTTGATTTTTGAAACACCGTTTAAGTTATAAAAAAAATAATATTACATTTGCGGCCTAAAATAAAATATTTGTCTCCGCTATTAGTTTCTCTCTTGGTGTATTTAGTACATGAGGGCAATAAGCATTCATCTATTTTTTTATTTTATTATTTAATTACATATTTACAACGGATTTTTCAAAATAGTTTTAAGAATAAACCCTTCATAGTGCTAATAGAGATAATTTATTTCACTACAAATATAATCTGATACGAATAAATTTGTAATATATAGGATTAAGTTTTAACCACCAACAAGCTCGTATGATTTAACATCATAGACAGGACTGTTGTACTCTTCACGACGTACTCGATAGATTCATTTTATGTATTTTTTATACTTTTTATTCTACTGTCGCGACATTTGTAAGTCTAAGTTCAAAGATGCAATCGCTGTCTCGACTTTAAACCTATTTGCGAGGAGTTTATAACATTCTAGCCAATAAAATATCAACACTTATTTTGTATGGAAAAAAATAACAAATGTTTTGTATGGTGTTAACAATCCATTCCTAAGAGATTTCCTAGGAGCTTTGCAAGTGTTTTAAAAAATAAATCTAATAAAAGATACAGCGCAGTGGAGACTATATTCAATTCAGGCTGCCCGTTTACCAAGTTTTTTTGTATATATATAGACACTTCATACATTATAATAATCGTGTAACAATATACATGATAAAGAGTAAAGCAACTAAAAGTGGAGATGATAGTATCAAAATAACGCACATTCTAAAATATTAACTACGATTTGTCTAGCAGTCGATGGTGTAGCATCAGTTTTGTTAAAATTATAAAAATATTCACTACTGCTGTTTTTATTTCCGAAATATTTCTGCAATGATCGCACACTTCCAGTGATAAATAACTTATTTTTCCAAAATTTGACAAACTTGTTGGTCATAGGTTTCCTTTCTGGTAAGAAAGCACAGTTCACGATATCGACATCATTTATATCTCAAAATAGTAAGAAAAAGTTAAAACTATTTATCAAAATTCAAATCACAATTTCATTTTTTCTTTGAACTCTGATTTTTGTCAAAGTCACTAATAAATCATAGAATATGCGGTTTAGCTATAGAAGCGACAAAAGGTTTATAAGAATGATAGAATGAAGTGTTTTATAAAAAAACAAAAAAATATCGTTCTCTATTTATTTACAACATATTTTTGATATATTATGATATATTTGATATATTTTTGAGAATAAAAATATCGTTTCCAAAACTTGAAAGTTTTAGTCCTAGTTTTTTGAATCAAATCAATCATTCAAAAAGCAAATCAATCGAATCAAAATCCGGACTACAAATAAAACCCCGCCCGGACGCTCCCCGGACACCCTCAAAACTAGGACAAATCCGGGGAAACCCGGACGGATGGCAACCCTAGTTTCAGGTATGATTATAATTACGAAAATAGCTTTTTCCCTTTTCCACGAAACCCCAAAACTGTTCGCGTGCCAAAGGCAAAATTGAAAATATTATTTATCTGTCGAATCATTATTGGCGCAACACAAATGATCATGTAATTCATAAATGGAGCGTCCACTTCCATTGAAATCAAAATGGCCGAAACAATTTAGGCTCCAGTCTTAAACAAATATTTCTGTTCTTTACATTAGTTAACATTATTAAGTACCTACTTGTAATTTGTGGAGAAAAAAATAAGTAAACAAAATTAAAAAAAAAGTAATAATCCAGCTGCAGCACTTGCTGTGATGATGACATATGAACGGTTATTATTATAAATAGGTCTAAAACATTAAATATGTTAAACAGCGTTATATAATTCGGCTGCAGCGGTTGCTGTGATGATGACATATGAACGGTTATTATTATAAATAGGTCTAAAAAATTAAATATGTTAAACAGCGCTATATAATCCGGCTGCAGCGGTTGCTGTGATGATGACATATGAACGGTTATTATTATAAATAGGTCTAAAACAATTATCAGCAAAATGGGACTGGACGAGTTTTATTGTGAATTTCAGTCAACATGAAAATTATGAAATAAGACAGTAAGTTTCACACAATAAAATTACTCTAAGGATTTTAATTTTTATTGTGGTTTAATTTTTTTTCATTAAGTTTCACACACATAAGAATCCCATAATATTGCAATGTCTGAATGTAAATCCTATTAATAATTTAAATATTGTTCACTAAGAGGCCACACTACGAATTGGGCTTGCGTGGCTGTGGAGGTACCGTTGCTCATATAATATTAAAACTTCTTTAAATAAGCATTCATTAAACGTAAGTAACTAAAATTCAATATTGTAATAGATCAAATATTTTTTTATGTTTAGGACATTAGTAGGAAGTAGTGCAATGCTGCACGCATGCATGTCGACTGGGATACCTGGTAGGTACCATTCGCTTACACATAACACATAAATTAATTTTATAAAGGTTAAATTAAAATTAATTAATTTATCTTTCTGTTTGTAATGAAACTAGACGTGAAAGTAAAAAGATGAGTCAACATAGATATTCAAAAGTAATGTACCTCCATGTTTATCCTTATCAACAAGAACAGCCTCTTAGGTTTTCCACCACACAGAGAACGTGCAGTAATTAAAACACGTTTTGACTTATTTAATTAATTATAACCAAGTTGTTGATCAACGTGCATTATAATAGGTCTCAAATGAGATTTAAATGGAAATGACCGTACGACCATATAAATGTCACGGTCTACCACATCCACATCGGATTCTATTATCGTTTCAATCGTGTGAATAAAATCTGTGATTTATCGAATAAAAACTTTTCATTTTCATGACTACCGACGCCCATAAAAATCCGCATAGAGGCCAAACAGACGCGATGCCTTCCTTTCTCCTCCCTCCTCCATAGGCTACCGGATACATACACACCGCACGAAACGCGACAGCACAGCTGCCACTTTACGCCGGTCTCGTGTGAGCGAGAGGTAGACCTCCACGGTCGTGCCTGCCAAATTCGGCTGCATGCAAGCATGCAGTGTGACACTACCTCTTACTAAATTTGTATAATCAATATATATTTTTTTTTATAATTTTAAAGGGGGTGTTCTTCCATATGGATACTTCAACCCCTTCGTACTTTATTATTAAGATGGGTCAATATATTATTCAAAAATAAATATAAATGATTATCAATTGACTAATCTAGCCGAATGACAAATTTTTGCTTTTTTAGTTTTTGGTTAAGGCTAATATTATTCTAATAATCTATACAGTAAAACCCCGAAGTTACGCGGTAGGTGGGACCGAGCTGTAACCGCGTAAGTCGAAAGTCGTAGTATAGGTTTAGGCGAAATGGGCTCCAAATTTATATTATATAATAATATGTAAGTGTATATTCAATACGTAACTTTTGAAAACTATTGATAATCATATTTTTTTTAGCTGTGGTTAACAAAATACGGCATCATGCCTTGGTCGTCGAAACACGATTAAAGAATTTTGCCTCGATAGAAAAAAAATCGTAAACTTTAATGAAAAAACACTGTTTCTGACGTTTCCATCAATTTTTAAATCCATACTATCCAATAACTATCAAAGTTATTTCCACAACTAAATTATGTATCTATTCCCAATAAGTAATCGAAGAAATTTAAGTAGTCACTTTTTTATATAAGCGTATGGTTATTCTTATAAAATAAAATTAATCTAAATATTGTCTATATTTTCGAGCGCCGTCCACGCAAAATTAACTAGGCGGATCGCAATTGGGACCCATAGCGTAACGCGCGGTGTAATAAAATCGCCAATGCCAAGTTTTATTGATTGTTAATCGATTATTTTGACTCGATTGTGTGTATAAATGAATCGATGTTAAGGTCGTATCGCCTAGGTTACAGCGCCGTCAATACAAACCTTATTCTTGTTTCACTAAGATCTAAAATTAACATGTAATTATTTGCCGTTTTTCTAAGTTATTTAGCATTGTGTTTTTTTGTAAAAATTACATAGGCTTTCCCAGTTATTAATTGATATTTTATTCCAATCGTTTCTTATTAAACAAAAAACACATTGAATGGTTGCAGTAGACAATAATGAATATTTTGTTATAAATTAATTAGTTAAATATAACATAATTAACTAAGTGGCATACCCGTTTTATCAGTATAAGTAGGTCCCATATTTAGGTCTTATTAAATAATTATGTACCTTAGCTACGAATGTCGCGTCGTGTTAATATTTGTTAGTAATTTCGAAAGTGTTACATAATTTATAAGTTCTAATTTTTTTTACAATTTCTTTAAAAACATGTACATATATACCTTTTGACTAACAACAAGTAATAGTTTGTTAACACCAAATAGTACCTATCCTGTTTGTAGCGTATTTCATCCAAATTGTGAACGGTGTGTAGCGGTTTTGTTGAATAAATGTCATATTTAAAGGTGTTAACAAGTGCGTTTTATTATTACTACCGTTTCTCCCGGGCCGTATATTTTTTAGTCTTAGCCTTTCACGGAACAATCTCTACTAATATTATAAAGAGGAAACCTTTGTATTTTTGTATGTTTGTATTGAATAGGCTCAAAAACTACTGAACCGATTTCAAAATTTCTTTTACCATTACTTAGAGGGATTCTTTCGAATCCGTATAGGCTATATTTTATTCCGCCACCGTCTTAAAAATAAGACTATTTTCGGACTGTTGTTTTTGAAGTAATACTCCTATTTATAAAAAATATTTGTCTTATTTGATATAATTTTGAAAATACAGACAGTATTTTCAAAATTATCTCATAATAGGACTCAAGGAATGGAACAATGTTTATTGTACAGTAAGACAGTAAGATATTAACAAAATAATATCGATTTTAGATAATTTTTGTAAGCACTAATTGGCTTAGATCATTTCTATATACCTCGGAGGACTAGGAGACTAAGAGGTAGTGCCATGCTTGTACTCTACATTTCTCCTATACTATAAATCACAGAGCAAAGTAATACTACTATAAATATTATAAACTGGTACAGAGGGAAAGAATGTCTGAGTAATAAAACAACATGTTAAAACATATTTTGTATTGTTCTTCAATTATAATTAAAATGTCATCCAGAAATTGTGCAGGGGGGACAATATTATCTTGGTACCTAGCCCAGCTTAGGTACCATATAATAAGGCTCGACTGCCTAGTGTATTGCAAATATTAGTTGCTATTCCACAGTTAACACAGCGATCCATAATTTTAACAATATCCAATCCACAAGCCAGAGATAAAGTCTAAAATAATAAATTCAAGTCAAACGTGCGAGCGATCTTCGGTGTTCAATGAAAGCCAGGGTCGTACGAGGTAAGCAGGGTCGAAAATTTAATTACTTATTATAAATACGATGGATTTTGACTTTTTTTTCTATTTTTAAAACAATCTCCTACTCGCACACTGCTGGATACAACCATCTACTTATATAGGTACTGTTGACGCCCCATCACTCGAATTCTTGTAGAATGTCTACTGCACTGAATACCACTATAGACCAGAGTGAAGACCTAATTTTCGAAGGTAGAGAGTTGATAGAACATTTACCAGCCGAAGATTGCGACCAACATCCTATATTCAGCAGTGGACCGATAATGGCTTGATGATAATTATGATGAAGCCGCCTCATTAAAAAAAACTTATTTATATTTTCTAGGCTACACAACAAAAATTTGATCAATCAGAGCAATTATTTAGCCGCGTATGTATGACGTCGGCTGACCGCGAGAAGGTAAAGTATTTTCGTATAATAATAATAATAATAATAATAATAATTCTTTATTTCAGACATAGTCCATATAGTGGTTAGTAACATTAAGCCTTATACTTATGGTTAGTAACAAAAAAACACTAAAACTAAATACTAAATAGGAGGCTCATTATTTTTGGCCAGCATGTAGCCTCATCCAGCACCTCATCATGGGCGAGTCCCAACGGTCTGCCCAAACGCTCAGGAGGCCATTCGAGCTGACGCGCAGCCGCTGCAGCAAAGACGCACATCGCTTACGAATGATGGCGTGGAAACCGTCAACACGCTTTTCAGCAAACATGGTCGATGCGCTGCAGTAGCGCGGCAACCCGAATAGTATCCTGAACGCATCATTATACTGAACCGTAAGGGTACTGTATGCACGCTGCCGATACTTCACCCACAGGCTGCATGTATAAAATGTCTGACAGTATGCCTTAAACAATGTGGCTTTCACCTGATCAGTGCATTTGGCAAACCTGCGGGCTAACATATTGCACCGTACAGACAGCGCCCTTCGCTCACGCTCCATGTCCAAGTCATCGGTCAAGTCTGCCGCCACCCAATGACCCAAATACTTAAAGCGATCCACCACTTTCAAGAGGGCACCGCCCAGATGTAAGGGAGGCGGAGGAGAGGATTTTGTTGCCCACCTTGAAAACCATCACCTCACTTTTATCGCCGTTGTATTTGAGTCCATGGGCCGCAGCATACTTGGCACAAATATCGAGCAGCTCCCGCATGGCCCTGATCGAGGGACTCAGCAACACCATGTCGTCGGCGTAACTGATGTTATTCATATTAACTCCATCTATATGTACTTTTGTAATGTAAGTACAAAAGTACATATAGTACATATAGTACATAAAGTAATAATAGTAATGTAAAGGTTTAAGGAAGAGTATCGTATAGGTACTCTTCCTTAAACCTTTTTAATAGTTTCGAAGTTTTTTAGTGTACGAAGTTTCATTGAGTGCCTCTCGCTTCTGTCAACCTTGTATAGATACGCCATAACAGAAACTCTACGAGAACATATCACACAAGTTGGCAGTACCTTGTCGAAGCACATGGCCTGGAGTTTCCCGCATATGATGATGCGCGGCGGACTGACGCAGAACACGCGGTGCGCGCGGAGCCGCCGCTGGCTGTAGACGGTGCCCGCTGTCATGGCGGCCGGCAGCGCGGGCGGCACCACGATAGTGATTATGTCGAGCGTGCGCAGGATTATGGTGCCCGCTGCGCTCTGTATAACAACACAGTTAAATTAAGATTATTCTTTCCCAAAGTAATAAAGCTCCATTGTGGGCGCAGGAAGCCCAAAGGGGGGTTATAGCACCTAAAAACTATACTACTACAATTAATACACAAAATACATTACAAATACAATTTTTTAGTATATATCTGACTAGTTGTGCCCCGCGGTTTCAACCGCGAAATCCATATAAACTTCAACACCCTATTTCACCCCCTCAGGGGTTGAATTTCTAAAATTCCTTTCTTAGCGGATGCCTACGTCGTAACATCTACCTGGATGCCAAATTTCAGCTTGGTCCGTCCAGTGGTTTGCGCTGTGCGTTGATAGATGGCTATGTCACGTTTGAGTTTTATATATATAGATTAAGACTGAAGTTGAAACCGTTTTTGGCATTCCCCTTTAATCACACTTAGACTAAAGCATTTTGAAGAATTTACCAAGAAAGTCATAATATTATCTATACTTACTTATTAGTTACGTAAGAAATAATATAAACACATTTGAACGAAAATTTAACCTAAACCAAATATTCAGTAGTCTATTTTTACCGTTTCTAATAAGTTCTCCATTTATACCTAAATTAGGTACGTCATTATGGTTTATAAAAAAAAATTGTTGCGCACAACGGTTTCACCCGCGTAAATTTCATAAATTTTCAGTAAAGAAATAAATCAAATTTTACAAATTTTGTGTATTGTATAACTTTCTGACGTACCCAACTTAATGAACTTAAAGAAAGTGTTTCCAAAAAATTGTAATTTATTAATAACCACTTGAGGAATATTAATTTAAGCTAAAAATAAGACTTGACTAACAAACCAAATAATAGCAAAGTAATAATGATAACTGCCTCCCGGCCTACTGTCTGGTAAAGGTTACGGCAGACTAGGGATAGGGACTATCCAACTGCACAGGATATATTATAGTAAACTCACACCTACATTACTTTGCTATAGCGACTACCTTATAGTGAACATGTCTATTGTAGACACAGCTGAATATAGAAGATTATTAATCATTGACTAATGCACATGATATGTATATTGTATCTCATCATAAGGTGGCAAAGCTAAAACACTACTAATATCCGTAGAGAAAGCACAAAAGGCAATTATCAAGGTGGCTATTCGTCCCTCTTCTTGTTCCATACATACCTTCTTTATAAATAATAATGTAATGTCCTAATAGTCCGACAGCTTTTGATACTAAACATAGTATTAAAACAGCACACAGTTCTGTCCTACCATCCTCAACTTACTAACAAGAGAAGAAGAGATAGAGTGTGCTCCAAAAGCCTTTCCATAAAACATACTTTTGCAACAAAATTTTACATGTGTGGACATGATATGGTCTATCTATACAACAGACTAAATGCACTGTTGAATATTTATCAGCTCACTATAAGTGTAAAAAAACTCTCCAAATGTCCTTACAAGGTATGTCTTATGAAGATACAGAGAATTTGCTAATTAGGTTAGATTAGACTTTAATTATGTACTACATATGATTGTAAATAAGTTTAACTACATAAGTAATATGATTGTTAATAAGTTTTTATATAAATGACTAGCTTCGCCCCACGGTTTTAAACGCGTAAATTTCGATCCTGTTGAAAATCATCCCATCAGCATCCCATAAGGACATTTCTTTGGGATAAAAACTATCCCGTGTTAATCCAAGTTACTCTATGTGTGTGCCAAATTTCATTAAAATCGGCTCAGCAGTTTTTGCGTGAAGAAGTTCGGATTTATAATATTAATAGGATAAAATATGACAGCTAAGAAAATGGAATAGCTCTTTTAGCCTGAAACACAGGATTTCCTAGTTCAGGCACACATTCTATAAATACCTAATTTAAGAAAATATTGTAAACATAGTATAAAATCTCTGTATTAAGCTTTTAAACCTCTGTATTAAGGATCTTATATTTTCATGTTTGTGTATTTGATGGGATATCAATATCTGGTTGATAAACATTTGGTTGATTATAGTTGACACAAGTGTCTTTTAAAATGCTTCTTATTGCCCAACTGTAACAATAGGAGGGTTTTGATTTTCTAATGTTACAAATCGGCAGTTTTGAAAAAATACTTTTGTGTTAGATTAGTTATTAATGAACACTGTATAGCATCAGGCTACCATAATTAGAAATGGACTATGACGATAAAATGGCACAAAAGCACATCTAGTTATCATTTTAAAATTTTGTTTATTTCCTTCATTTTCTAAAATGATGAATCATCATATATACGTCTTGGCTCCTTCATTGTATGGCATAGCAAAAAATAATTTATGTTATGAATGTATATGATACACTTGAAAAACATAGTACAAATATGATGAATTTATATTAAGTAAATGTTTGATAATATTGCAAATCAATCTGTACAATTTAATAAAGGGCCTGTACAGAATCAAAACAATGATAGGCGATAAGACGCCGCCTCGTAAACGACGTTTAATCTAGTACTCAATGAAGCCTAATAACTATGTTACAATTTAAGTTTCAATGTATTAATTATTATAGATATTTAAAATACTCACCAATTTTGAAATTCTCATCTTGAAAGTAGAATTTATTTATCAATCTTGTAAGAATATATCCCAAAAGACGGCTGTTGTAGTATGAAATGTATACTATCCATAGTATTGCTGATATCAATGAGACAAGGAGCAGAGCAAAGTTTCGGTCCATTGTAATTTCGGCAAAATCTATAGATGAGGTGTTCCATCTTTCTGCTCGGATCGGATCGAGGGGTCCGGTTATATTCCTAAAACATTTAAACAGTAGACATAATAAACTCTTTGTGTCAGCCTTGATACGATAAACATAAAATACAAATACAATATATAATAAATATTTAATTATTAAAGTTCTTGATTAGAATCAACTGATGCTTGTGAAGAGTTAAGGAAAAGGTATTTACAGTTTATATTTCTATCTTTAGATTGTAAACAAATTAATTTTTAAAATAGCTAAGAGAAATGTTTTAAATCGTAACACGGGAAAATACCTTTTTTGTTTGACAATGAATACAAAAAAAATTATCTATATACGAAATATTATAACGAAAAAGTCTACTTTGAATGAAAAAAAAATTATAGAGAAAACTTTTGTTCTCGTTAAAAATCGTGAATTAAACGGAAGATATTAGAAACGGATGATGAAGATGAACAGTAGTGTAGATCATCTTTTTCTTCTAATTTAAGTTGATTTAATTTTATGTTTTTTTTCTTATTTAATCTAATAGTTAGATTTCATCTCACTTTCATTTTAATTATTCAATTATTTTATTTAAAATTAAATTGTTTTTTGTTAAGTTTAACAATTTGTTCAATTATTTTATTTTTTGTTAAGTTTCATAATTTAAATTTTAGTAGTAAATGTTCAAAAAAAAATTCATTAAAAGGGTTAAAATTCTGTTTCCACATATTTGTTTATTTAAAATAAAAATGTGTTCGAACATACAGCATTTTATTTGTGTTTTATCAATTACGAAACTCCGATCGAATACACAAAAGCGGAAATATCCGGATTTAACGACAAGCGAATTTTGTCACAGCATCCGAACGATTCCTTTATGTTCACCTTTCATAAAGAGTAGAAAAAACCGTTCGCGAATCATAAAAAACCACAATACACCGGTTTTATTTGTTTGCGTATGCAAAATTGCTACATTCAAGCATGCAGCGTGACTCTACGTCTTATTACATGAAATGGCTTCGACTGCTCGTTTGACGTCAGACCCCAGAAACGGAGGAGTGGATCAATTAGAGGGCACTTAATAAATTTGTAGGGAGTCAAGAATTGCACGTCGGGGAACAGAGCCGGTGAGCAAACTCCCATGCATCTGCCGCGACTCGCTCCGTATACCGAGAGGTGGGTAGGAGTTTGGGTGGATTCTGGTTAAGTGCTCATTTATCTTCTTATACTATAAAAAGACATAAAAAGCGTACGTACCTGCAAGCATGGGCGGATGCGGCTGCTGGGCGGGCAGCGGGCGCGGGCGCTCCGCCACGCTGTGGGACAGGAACTTCTGTGTCAGCTGGAGCGCCGAGCTGGGGCGGGGGGACAGGGTCAGCTTCATGCGCTCCTGTAACCCAAGTGGATGTACTGCAGCATACTTACATAATATAGCATGCGTGCAAGAATTTCGAGAAAGTTGAGTTGAGTTGAGATGCCAGGTTGGCTAATCATCTTTTTTCATCATTTTTTTTATAGAATGGGGACAAACGAGGCATGACTGGCCCGTAGATATTATCATAAATATTATACACATGCTTTGCC
>LUGF01042043.1:46564-64074 GCA_001625245.1 Calycopis cecrops
CATTGTCGGTTGACATAATACCATTGTTAATGCCGTTACTTTACTTACTAGGACAACGTAGTAACAACAATATAGTAACAATAAATATAGCAATAATAATTTTATCGTAAAGTTAGCGCCATTTCAAAGCTACGTCGTCAATTCGGTCACGATGTGTCAGGAACGCATTCTCTCAGCGGCCGGAGTTTAATTATAGAAAATGTAAATTTTCACTCCAGCCTAACGTTTTTTATATCTAGTATAAGAGGGCAAACGAGCAGTCGGAACTATTTTTATGACTACCGACGCCCTTATTTACTACAAGTTTATAAAGATACGTTGCCCTCCTGTCTCCTCCCACCTCCATGGGCCACCGGCTATTTACACACCGCACGAAACGCGACAGCACAGCTGTCACTTTACGCTGATATTTAAGTTGCATTATTCGTAAGTATCACATTGTAATTAACTACTTTTGTAAAGAGAAATAAAGATTATTATTACACCTCCCCGGTTGTGCCGGCCTAATTCAGCTGTATGCATGCATGCAGCGTGGCACTACCTCTTGCAAAGGTCATGAAAGTATTACTCTGACGGTGGTTACCTGCAGATTGTGCTTCGCCCGCCGCTGTATGTCCCTCTGGTGTTCGTCGTACACGCGCTGACGCGTGTCGTCACCCAAAGCCTCGTAGCACTCGCGGCCCATCAGCAACACGCGCACCTCGGACAGCTGCTTGCCCGGCGTCACGTACCCCGTCTCCTCGAGCAGCCGCTTGAACTGTTGACACCATCTGGAAACACGTATGTCATGATAGAGCCGGATAGCATGACAGGAGATGTGAATAGCCATCTGCGAATGCAAAACAGATATATTATCAAGAACATATCTGTTATGAATTCGCATCGCCTTTACATTTTTATAGTGTTTATCTTTTTTATTTCACGGAATACGGTCCTATAACGAAGCTTTTTAGGTTGAATACAAATTGTCAACATACTAATAGTTCTGTTTCTTATGTTTGTTACATTTATGTATAAAGTGCACAATAAAGAATAATTAATCAATCAATCAATCAATAATATTTTCGTCACACATCAATCTGGCGGTAATGAACTTTTGCTCCCGTATAATTTATTAGTTCTTTTTTTTTTGCATATTTTTATTTCCAATAAAATTTTTGTTGCTTTAAATATAATAAATATAATATTAAGACATCTATTCCTAACATAACTAGCATACTCACTCATAATTTCTCTGCTTTTCTTGAGACTCGTGCAAGTAAGTTTTGAAAATGGCGGCCGCTTCGTTGGTTTCCAATATTTCGTACGGAATTTTCTGTGACTGCCCCAGGGTCTGTAATAATACCGCTTATGGTTTACAAAAGCAGATGAATAACCGTCAGAGATTTAGGCATATGGGGAACATGCCAAGATAACCAAATAAAATAAGATTTGTTTTTGGCTTAAAAAAAGGCATTGTATTATTAACATTTAATCTGGTAGGATCAGAGTAGAAATAATCAAAAATTATATTCATATATCACATCAAACAAGGCAGTATTTTTAACTATTATTTTTACACTTTTCTGAGGTAAAAAAAACGCTTCTGCACATAGCATGTTGCGATTTTATTTTAATACCACCTTCCCCAGTCCAGTGCACCTACACACAAGGTCTTATAACCTGGTGGGAAGTCGCGGTGGGCCCTCGGCTGTCGCACCACCGTGTCCCAGTCACTGCAGCACCACACGAGGTCTCTCTCACCTGGTATCTAGCGCGCTCGCCCACCCGCAGGGTCATGTCGGCCCCCAGCGGGCTGTCGAGCTCCGAGCCGGTGCCGGAGCCCGACGAGTGCACGCGCGTCTCGCTGAAGTACACCGAGAAGTCGCGGTGGGCCCTCAGCTGTCGCACCACCATGCCCCAGTCACTGGAACGTTATATACATACTTACAAAAAACTGTACCGGTACTGTATTCAGTTTACAAAGGACAGATCTGGAAATAAGTCGATATCTCGGGTTCAAATTAGCTTTCACAGTTTGTCAATAGATGGCGCTGCTCCCAGAGAGTCCCATGTATTCACCGATTTGATCTCGATCCGTAGCGTCAATTTCTTCGGAAAGACGTTCCGTTCTAATCATTTCAGATTTTAAGCCCCGATGAAAATTAATGGGGTAAATTAAACCAGCAAGTGTATCAGTATACATATCTCCAATAAGAAATCCTTATGGGGATAAAATTATGGATAAGGGGGATTATATTATGGCAAATAGGGATAATATGGATGAGGGAAATAATAAGGATTAGGGGGATAATATGGATAAGGACGATAATGTGGAGAAGAAGGATAATATTGATATGCATAAGGGGGTACCTCTCGCGCAGATCGTCCGTGGGCAGCTGTAGCCTCGTCAGCACTTGCGGCAACTTGGCCAGCTGCTTCCTTAGCTTCTTGGCTGTGCGCTCCTCCTTCAGCCGTCGGATGTGGCGCCGGAACACCACCTGGTAGTCAGACAAATTCATTACTACAGTTATTACAACAGTTATTGATATTGTCTTTAAAAGCTATGCTGTTTTGCAGTCGAATACCGCCGCCACCAAGTATACGAGTTTCCGTTGGCCCATTGTAGCGCTGAAAAGAAGGCAACACGCCTGCATAATAACAATACGAATGTCTATGAGTCTCGGTAGACAGAAAAAGGCTTCCAACTACTTGACTATAGTTTTCTTTATAAAATTTTTTTTATTTAGGAACTATAAAAACTCAGTTGTAGTATCCTACGTAGTTCCACATTAATTACAAATTAGCCCGTATTTTCTATAAATATTTAAGTAGATAAGCAAACATACCTGAGTACCGTCGTTTCCAAATTGTTGAACGAATTTAGTCCATTCTGGATAATGACATAGCCTTTTGTTCACAACAGACCATAGTTCCCTGCAAGGATAATTTTATTTAGAATTTATTAATAAATATTGGTTAACACAATATTTCAATTAAATTTTATCATGATCTACAATAATTAAGACAAGAAATATAAGATTTACGTTATATCCATTGTTTTGATAAGATAAAATACTATAGAATCTGCTCACTTATGATCCTGAACATGTATCCTTACTAGTTGCGTGAACGCTTCAGTTACAAAATCTAACGTCTCTCTTCGTATTCTTAAAGCTTCAGCGTAGTTTGCCACCTAAAACAAAAGTTTAAATACATAAATGAAATCATTAAGCATTCATATAACAAATGAAAAGAAACGGCCCCAGTAAAGACCCCTGGGGGACCCTCATATCAACTATAATGTTCTCCCAGAGATCTCATCTTAGGCCGTTTTTTTATTTGTTATATATTCATATATAACAAATAAATTTACTCACTTCACACTATAATATTTTAAAAATATATTAAAAGCAATACCTTAATCCTAGCCTTCGACTTGTCCACCATTTGTGCCAACAGGAAAAACGCTTGATCCACGTTGACATTATCGTGGCTGGAGGTCTCCACTATGGGTATCGCGCCCTTGAACTCTTTCCTTTGCACGAGCCGCTCCGCCTCCCTGACTCCTTGCTCGCACGCCTCGTCGTTCTTCGTCGTCACCAGTACCACGGGTTTTTTTAACTTAACTATATTTAGAAGTAAAGCTGCCAGTGTTTCATTCTGGAAAATATAAGAGAAATTATAATCATTTGGATTTTATTAACGTAAGCTAACAGAATAGGCGTGTGGGTTGAACCAAAACGACAGTGGTGCGTGCAAGTATAGTAACGCCGAGAACGGAAAATGGCGGCTCGGGTCAAGGCGTTGTTATGGTTACGCCCTGCCCCTCTCGTCAGTCCTCATACCGCACCTCGATTGAGACCCCTTACTGCGCTCATAGATGAACTTATATAACGAAATCTTTACACGAATGTTACAGCTTACAATAGAATCATTTTATCACATTTTATGTACTGTATGTTTATATATTTATACTATTTATCCAGGCGTATCCAAAATCTGCTGGAAAAGTTAGTTGTCAGACTGTCATGAACTTAAATAAGTAGCTAAGAATAACTATTTATAGCCCCCACTCCCCATTTAAGCAGAACTTTCTACTTACACAGCCGTGAATTAATGCAGAAGTATTATTCATTTCCCTTTCTGCAAGAAACTACTAATGGTCACCGCAAACATATCAACTCGGAAAGGGAAAGTAACCGTATCGCCTCGAGTCGTTCAGTATTATTTGTATGAAACTTGAAATACACAGCCATTAGAAATAAAAAAGATAACTAATATAAATGATGCTGCAGAAAGGCTCAGGTACTTGGAACCCCCCTTATAAAAAAAACCGTACCTGTCTCTCCCAACTGCGGCCAGGCACCAGGCTCACGTCGTATACGCAGAGGAAGCCGTCCACCGTCAGCCTCCCGTCCGGCAGCGTCCGCTGCTCGTATTCCTTCTCTATGCCCAGCTGGTTCTTGCACACGTACATCAGCTTCTCCGCAGATTGCAGCTTCATGGCGATGCATCTCTTCACGTACGTCTCCGTCTTACCTACGGCTGGAATGTTAAAATAGTTTAAGTATAAAAAAAACAAATCATCATCATCATCATCATCACCATCAGCAGCTGGGAGGCTTCCACTGCTGGACCAAAGGGCGCCACAACAAAAAAAACAATGCATATTTCAATTTATTATTAACCCATTGTGATATGATCTTTCACATTTTTTTT
This sequence comes from Calycopis cecrops, assembly GCA_001625245.1. NCBI lineage: Eukaryota > Metazoa > Arthropoda > Insecta > Lepidoptera > Lycaenidae > Calycopis > Calycopis cecrops. The sequence goes on from LUGF01042043.1 coordinate 51,266, forward strand.
AGTTTACTACTTAAAAAGTCGCTAAGCGGAACGCTTTACAGCGCTGACATCGCTTTTCTCTAAAATACCTCTCTTACTTCAGAATCCGGTTCGTCTACTAAACTAAACTAAAATACTCCTAGAAACCACGACCCCTGACGCTGTACTACCGCGCCAGCCTGGTCGTCAAAGGATTAGGACATAAGCAGTACATCCAACCTTTGAACGGCTGGAAGCAGGCGTCGTCCACGAACTCGGTCTGCTCGACGACCTCGAACCTGTACTCCAGCTCGTCCTGCTCCTTCTGCACGCTGCCCCAGTACAGGAAGTGGTCGTTGTTCACCACGCGCCCGCTGAAGTCAGACTGGAACGAAGGAGAAATTTAGTTTTAGTAAATGGCAGTGCCACGTTGTTTCGATTGGGCCGGCACGTTAAAATCACCCCGCGGTCTCTCCGACCATGATACAAGATGCCGCCTCCAAAAGCTCTACTCATCCAAAGTAAATTCCATGTCTTCTACGGCAAAACCTACCGTAAGGGGTAAGCTAAAAAAACTGCCATACTTTACCCCATCTGTCCTAATAGACCAAATACCAGCTAATACTACTGAACTGCTAATACTGAACCAAACTTAAACCGCTACTACAAATAATCTTCACTTTACTTTAATCATGGAGGAAGCTAGACAAATAGTAAGGTTCGTGACTTGTGGCACTATTCCCTCTGCCTACCCCCTTAGGGACATCCTACTATTATAAATGTGAAAGTTTGTATGTTTTATTTGTTTGTTACTCCTTCACGCAAAAATTGCTGAACCGATGTTCATGAAATTTGGCACACATATAGAGAGTAACTTGGATTAACACAGGATAGTATTTATCCCGAAAAAATGTTAAAAATGGCATGATTTTCAATTTTCTACGGAATCGGAATTTACACGGGTGAAACCGCGGGGCGCAGCTAGTATGACATATCCCTGAAATGCATGAACGTGTGTACAATATGTATTTCAAGATAATAGTGCAGTTTTAAGTCTTTATTAACTATAAAACCCGTGAACCTAAACTAGGTTAGCGCGCTCTCAGCCGCCCTTGAGAGCTGATTCGAGCAGCAGACAAGGAAAATAAATTATGGCGTTTATGTAAATGTCAATACATCACACCCCAGATACAAACATTATTGTTAACACAAATAACTGCACAATATCATTATCATCAGCCTTATGGTCGCCGCACACTTATCAACTCTGAAAGGGAACGTAACCGTATCACCTCGAGCCGGTCAGTATTCTTTGTATGAAACTTCATACTGCAACGCACACTAAAGGTCAAATCACACCAAAAGCGCGGCGAAGGGCAGCGAAGCGGAGCTCAGTTATGTGTCATATGAATTGCAACTTTATAAGAATTACTATAATACTTATTATCGCATGAGAAACTCGAACGAGAAGCGCGGATTCCCGCGACTGCCCAAGAAGTCGCTGGAATTCCATAACCGGAGCCGTGCGACTTCGTGGGAAGTCCCGGGAATGCCGCTGGTAATATCCCGCCCGTCGCGCCCGCTCCCCGCGCACGTCTGTTGCGCGCGAGCATTGCATTCATTCCTTGCAGTGTAATTAATACAAAAGTGTTTGAAATGGATGAAGAAAAGCCTATTTATTTGGTGCAAATGTACGACTGCTTATACAATACCAAATCAAGGCATCACAGCGATAAACACACTTCTTCTTCCACAGATCGTATGTAACCCAAAAGTTTCTTTTACTTTAAAATCTGTTCTTTCTTATCTCTTCGGCCTCTTCCTCTTCAATTTTAATTTAACTGCTTAAACACAAGTTTTCTCGAGTTTTGTTAGAATTGAACTGCGCATAGGAGATCGACCCGTGAATTCATCGCGGGCGGGCTCGTGAAGGTGCGCGGAGTCCCGCGACTTCTCGAGCATTCCAGCGACTTCTCGAGCATTCCAGCGAATCCTCGAGCATTCCAGCGACTTCCCGAGCAGTCGCGGGATTCCGCGCGCCTTCCCTACCGAGAGGGTCGCTTCGCTTCGCCGCTCTTTCGGTGTGAATTGACCCTTATGGGAAACGTAACGTAATCGTATCGTCTTCCCTTTTCAAGGCGAGGCGTTTACGATCCCTTTCCGAGTGTGTGGCGACCATTATCGTCTTAGGGTCTTCTATCACCGAGCTTGGACGAAATTTCTGGGGAGAACAGTGGTTTCACTACCTTTACGCTTAGTCTAATAACATTATAGGTAATAATAATGTAATCTTAGCCGAATATCGGTTACGACCGTGTCTATAAAGACGAGCCATTTGCACAGGAGCCAGTGCACAAGTGTGCGTGCAGACACAAGTCTCAATTGCCTCATCTCATTCCGATAGGACGACAGACCAAAACAATCGAAGAGAACTGAGAAATCAGGCGCTGGATCGACGGCTGAACGTATTCTCCGAGGCACGGGGTGCTCCTCCGTGGCACAATGAACACCGCCAACTTCCTGACTCCGGACTATTAGAAATTAAAAAATACCAATAACACTATTTTGTGAGACCACGGGATTCGAAACCGGGACCTCACGTTTGTGGATGCACATGCTTACCACTAGACCACGATAGCCAAATTCGAATTATGTCTATACAAGAAGAAGACATCTCGGTTATTACATCTATCAATTCAATCATCTTATATATCAACGCTGCTCTCACATTCCATGTCCTCCTATTTGGCTCTCCACACTTCATGACTCCACTTGAATATGGCGTGATGGGTGGTGGCATCCATCCGTATTGACCCTTTTTCTAGCGTCATATGATTAATAAACTTTAGCCTCCTGTTTCATTCCCTTATGGGATTATATAAATTCTTTCTTAGGGCTTACATGAATTTCTAAAAAAAAGTGTGTGCTTTAGACCACACAACTGAAGTAAAACTCAATTATTGATCTTCATTAACGTAGTTACAATGACAAACCATGTCATATGAAATTTATTTTTTAAATACAAAAAAGTTTCACGTACTTAATCGAAATATATAACTTTAATGACAACTTCCATTGGCCTCGCCCGATGTATGTTTGTATCGCTCTCGCCAGCTTACTTCCCATGTCAAGAAAGGATTTTGAAGTAAAATTTCAATACGCGCTGTATTGAAATTTTACTTCTAAATCCTTTCTTAGAGCTCACTTACATCATGAAAGAAACCTGTGTCTGTAAGTACAGTAGTTTCGGCTATGCGTTGATATAAAATCAGGCTTGCTTTTATAATTAAGAAACAAAAAAGGATCTGGCGAAGCCAGATAGCACAAGCCAAAGGCACTGATCGAAGGTGGAACCACGTATAAAACTCCCGCCTAAGTAGATCACCCGCCTAATACGTAACATGCGTGTATTGTTGGCATTACAATAAACTAGATTTTAGGCACTAAAGGCCTATTACGGGCTTTATGGAGGTCATTTATTGTTCCTAATCGTGTTAAAACGTCTGCGTAACAAATAAGAGTATATGTACTACCTTAAACGAGTACCTTGGAGGTTACATGGGACATTAAAGCAACTTATTTAGTGTGGTCAGCCTGCACAAATTAAAAACGGCTTACGAAAGCTTTAAGCCCATAAGGTTTTGCCATTAATAACTTTTGCCTTAACTTAACTGCCTCGTGGTCTAGTGGTAAGCGTGTTCAACCACAGACGTGACGTCCCGGGTTCGAATCCCGGGTCGGACCGAAAATTGTTATTGGGATTTTTCAATTTCTAATAACAGTCCGGAGTCAGGAAGTTGGCGGTGTTACACCCCCGTGCCTCGGACAGCACGTTAAGCCGTCGGTCCTGCACCTGATTTCTCACCGGTCGTGTCGGATTGCCGTCCCATCGGAATATGAGAATGAGGGAATAGAGAGTGCACTTGTGTCTGCGCGCACACTTGTGCACTATAATATGTCTTGCGCAGATGGCACGTCCATACAGACGGCCGCCGTAGCCGAAACCGGCTAGGACGACATTATTATTATTATTAACTTTTGCACGTTTCTTTTCTTGTGTAAAATCTTTCGAATCGAAAGGATGAAATATGTAGATTATTTGTTTATCAAGATTTTGTTCAGTATCTGTGCTAAATATGATCTAAATCGCTTTAGTAGTTTTTGCGTGAAACAGTAACAAGCCAATATTGACAATCGAAAACTTTAGCAATTCTTCCTCATGTATTTTATTAGTAAGAAATAGAATAGGATAGAATTTCGATGTTACCCTAAAATTGCTCTTCATTAGTTATTCATGATTCTTTATTTGGTTTGTCTGGCAGAAATTCACTATCATGACTGGAGCATCACCATCACAGATCGAAATCTGGTTAAGCCGTCTGATAGTCAAATTTCCTACTTGGGCAGCCTCCTATGCAGTCTACAGACATTGATAATATATTTTACCAAGATGATCAGTTTTACTTCTAAATTATGAAAAACCATATTTACCTGACTAAGCACCGAAATGTGATCAACATTGTAGTCGTCTGCTTCGGTCCTGACAAATCTGTTGCACAGGCACGACTTCCCCACACCGAGCTGCCCTTTGTCCTTTTCAGTGCCTGGGAATAAAAAAAAACGTTTATAAACACGTGTCTGTGAGTGTGCATCTATAATAATATTGTAAAGTTAAAGAAATTTAGATTTGATTAGAATTAAATAGAAATTTAAATTTAGTAAGAGGTAGTGCCGCACTTCATGCATGCAGCCGAATTGGGCCGGCACGACCGGGGAGGTACCTCTCGCTTACTCGAGACCGGCGTGAAGTGACAGTTGTGTTGCCGCGTTTCGTGCGGTGCGTAAGTAGCCGGTGGCCTATAGAGGTGGGAGTCAAGAAGGGCAGCGCATCTGTGTAGTTTCTATACGGATGTCTATGGCCGTCGGTAGTCATGAAAATCCGTCTTCTACTGCTCGTTTGCCCCCCTATATCATATAAGAAAAAAAATAAATACAAATTGAATTTACTAAAATTGGCCGATCAATACGTGCATTAGTGACGTATGGGTACATCTTGATTAGCCTGCAGTCTCGATATCGAATCCCACACAGCTCGTAAATTTGATTACATATATAGTACTAGCTGCGCCCCGCGGTTTCACCTGCGTTAATTTCGATCCCGTGGAAAATAGAAAATCATCCCGTGGCATCCCATAGGAACATTTTTTCGGGATAAAAACTATCATGTGTTAATTCAAGTTACTCTCTATGTGTGTGCCAAATTTCATGAAAATCGGTTCAGCAGTTTTTGCGTGAAAGAGTAACAAATAAACAAACATACAAACTTTCACATTTATAATATTAGTAGGATTACATCGTGTATGTACGTATTTATAGTTTTGTTTCACCCGTGACACAAGTCCTTCGCGGTACCTAGCAAGGGGCCGTACCCCATAATGTTATTAGTCCACAAATAAATGGGATTTTAATCGTAAAAGCTAGGGCTAGGCACCCCCTCGTATAAAATAACAATTTTAAATTTAAAAACGCCGACAAAATCTAAAATTATATTTAAGGATGAGGTAGTGCCAAGCTGCATGCATGTTGCCGAATTGGGCCGGTACGACGGGGGAGATACCTCTCGCTTACACGAGATCGGCGTAAAGTGACAGCTGTGCTGTCGCGACGTAGCCGGTGGCCCATGAAGGTTGGTGGGAGGCAGGGAGGCAACGCATCTGCTTATCTCTATGCGGATATCTATGGGCGTCGGTAATCATGAAAATGGCTCCGACTGCTCGTTTGCTTACTTATATCTACTTTTTATCAGAATTCTGGTTTTATCATGCCTTCGTCCGCCTATGCGACAGTCACGATTTAACAATTTCATTTAGATAATATTATAATAAGTAAACCGAAATAGCTTCCCTAACCAAGACAAAATAAATTTCGCTACTTCGATGAACAGTTCCGGCAATCGCAATAATTTTGCCACCCGAATAAAAACCCGTACTTAAACAGAAGTGGGTCCATCCGAAAAAAGAGCAGGTTTTTCATCATCCAAATAATTGCTATGCAGATGGGGCTACCCTCTTTCCGTTCATTACACCACCTCACAGACCGCAGTAAATGCGAAGAATATTTGTCACGTTGCGGAGGTGTGTGCGAGGGGTACCTCTATAGTCGTGTCGACCCAATTCGCCAGCAATGTGGCATGGCACTATCTATTACTCGGGGTATTTTTCACAAATCCCAGCATTAAAGCTTACCTCACCGTTTTCACAAGCGTATTAACCGAAAAACGAAAGCCGAAAAACTAATGACACCCTCCCGCTAAAATCCATCAAGCCGTCACGCTTCGGAGCGCGCAAAACAACCTACATAATACATAACATACATTCATGTGTACGATTTTTTTGATACTAGCTATATGTGTGTTGCTACGCCACCAACAGCTAAATCAGCATGAACTGTGACGGTAATATATGAAATTCGTTGGAATGACAGTGGCGCCAGCTGTCGAAAAATTGGTCATACCAACCCAGAAACATTCGAGAGCGCATGCACAACAACTCTGCTAAAGATCAAATGATCAAAACGCATAGTTTAAGATTCTATAAAGGACATACACAGAAACTATCATTTACAGAAAGGTACAAACGAGTAATTGGAGCATTTTCATGGCCACAAACGCCTGAACTAGCGGACCATTTTGAATGCGTTTTTTTGTTTCAAATTGCAACTATACGATAGTGGAATGTGTTTGGTGACTATAGAAGAAGCCGTCTTCAGGCTATTTAACTTATTGGCAGATTTAGTAAGAGGTAGTGCCACACTGCATGCTTGCATGCAGCCGAATTGGGCCGACACGACCGGGAAGGTACCTCTCGCTTACACGAGACTGGTGTAAAGTGACAGCTGTGCTGTCGCGTTTCGTGCGGTGTGTAAGTAGCCGGTGGCCCATGGAGGTGGGAGGAGAAAGGAGGGTAGCTCATATATATAGCATCTATGCGGATGTATGCGTAGTCATAAAAATGGCACACATCGTTAGCTTCCCTATATCAGAAGAAAATGGAGAGGGGAATGTAGCTCAGTTTCCTAGGATAAAACGTTTTTACTAGTCCTTTGTGTTATGTTCAAAAATAACTTGTAAAATGATCGACGGAGTGTACCAAAAACGAAAAAAGTAGGACAGGACTGTAACGCAGCCGGCTTCTCTTATGGGCGTAGCTTCTCCTAGCTGCGATCACTATCCTAACTACTCTTTTCCAGCTGGATTACATAAACTAAATAATATAAAAACTGGGATTTATTTGATAATATTCTTTTATTGAATTTTGTTATAAGAATACATTGTTTATAAAATCCTAGCCTAAAATATACCTTATTTTCCATTCATATCTATATCATCTTGCAGTCAGAGACATTCTGTTTTCTCAGTCTATCAAAATATGATCTCGAATCAAATATTTTCTCTGTCAAAGAGGATGTATCACACCACACAGCACTTCTGGCCAGCAGTTTCTCACCAAAGTCTTTCCGAGTGGACTACTAAACAATGGACTAATGCGATGGCCAAGTCGATGTTTTTAATAAAAATGTAAAATATTTTTAATCTTGAAATGATAATAACTTAAGACAGAAGGTTCCTTAAGTAGGGACTAAATAAATTAACCGACTTGGAATTACATGGATCTCACTTTTTTTATGATAGAATGACTGAGCTGCGAGACTTGGTTTTTTTACAGGATGTTTTTGTTGGGATAATGTTATAAAAGATACAGATCATAATCTGATTAATTTGGTCTATGTATTGTCGATTGGATCAATGGCATCCATAATAAAACCAATAACAAATAAATTGTATTATAAATCTGGTCCCCAGATTCGAAAAGATTCATAATCAACCGTATAATTCTCGTGTCACAATGTTAGTTACCAACCACCATACTCCTCCGAAACGGCTCGACCGATTCTCATGAAATTTTGTGCGAGTCTGAGTATCGGCCAACATCTATTTAGAACCGATATTTCCACTGAATCGAAAATTTCGCGGACGAAACCGCTTTGTGCAGCTAGAATTAATATACTATTTAAATTTTAATGAATCTAAGAAGCCAAGAGAGAAATTTTATTACTTTTTTTATGATGTTGTTGTTACCTATTCCTAATACAGTTTGTGTATCTGTATCATAAAACCCCGTCGATACCGATAAATAGAAAACCATCGTGGGGCCACTACTTGAGAAACCCTGTTCTAAGACATCAGTAAACATGTAGCACAATATTCGTATGATGAGATCACGCGCTCATTACACATATGTGACGAAGGACTAAAATACTTCCTTTTTATCACAGCCACATCGCAGATAAAAAACCGGCCAAGTGCGAGCCAGACTCGCACACCGAGGGTTCCGTAGGAACGGGAGGTATGAGCAAAAGTAATAGACGTTGAGAAAATTACACTTCCTTGCGACAAACTTATATATGCGGGTGTTTGCATACATTTAGTATGAAACGAACTACATGCATAAGTTGGTAATGATTTTTCCAGTGATATAAATTTTATTTACCAATTTTTAGATTTATTCCTATATGTATACTGTAAGGTCTTACTTCTTGCCAAATTTCAGAATTCTAGCTCAACGGGAAGTACCCTATAGGTTTTCGAAAAAGTGCGTTTTCATACAAAATTTGTGCATAAATGACTATAACTTTTTATTGCGTTAACTGTGAAGTGTGATTTTTTCAAGGCATCAAGACGTAACTGACCTCCGTATTTGACAAAGATTTCAGCTTAATCCCTTCAAGCGTTTTAGAGAAAAAGGTCTTGACAGACGTACAGACGGACAACAAAGCGATCCTATAAGGGTTCCGTTTTTTCTCTTTGAGATACGGAACCCTAAAAAGGTATTGCAGATGCCAAGAATTTATGATCTTATTGTTTCATCTGTATGAATTGTATATGCGAATCGTTTTCCCAGAACGGAATTAATCGTAAAAAATTACAAATTAGATAAACTCATATTAATTTAACTGTACCAAGAACCAAGAACCAAGACCTCCCCAACCGGGGGGGTACCTCTCGCTTAAACAACACCGGCGTGAAGTGACAGCTGTGCTGTCGCGTTTCGTGCGGTGTGCAAGTAGCCGGTGGCCCATGGAGGTGGGAGGAGAAAGGAGGGCAGCGTATCTGTATAGCCTTTATGCGGATGTCTATGGGCGTCGGTGGTCATGAAAATGGCTCCCATTACTCGCTTGCCCCCCTATACCATAAAAACTCCATATATAAAATTCTCGTGTCACATTGATAGTTACCATACTCCTCCGAAAGGGCTAGACCAATTCTCATGAAATTGTGTGCATATCGTGCAGGTCTGAGAATCGGCCAACATCTATTTTTCATCTCGACATTTCCAAGGGATCGAAACATAAGCGCAGAGCGCAGCCAGTATATCCTATTCCATATATTTAGTATTTAAACTATAACTAAGTCGCCAAAGGAAGGAGATACGAGTTGATTACAATTTCGACAGCATTGTGGTGGCAGCGTAGAGCCGCAGCTTCCGGCATGTTGCCTTATTGTTATGTCTGATCGGGCTCGATGTTATGATACAAGCCGTAAATAAATATAAACTATACTAGCTGCGCCCCGCGGTGTCACCCGCGCAAATTTGATCCCGTGGAAAATCATCCCATGGCATCCCATAGGAACATTTTTTCGGGATAAAAACTGTCCTATTCTATTCTATTTGTGTGCCAAATTTCATGAAAATCGATTCAGCAGTTTTTGCGTGAAGGAGTAACAAACAAATAAACAAACAACCAAACATACAAAATTTCACATTATATATTAGTAGGATTAATCACCTCTATAGTGTCCTATGCTTTTCAATTATTTATTAATGTTGGTAAGTTTTGGTAAGAGGTAGTGAATATTGCAGCAGAATTGGACTGACACGACGGGAAGGTACCGCACGCTCACACGAAACCGACGGAAAGTGAGAGCTACGTTGACATGTTTCGAGCGGTGTGTTTCCGTTGGCCCATGGACGTGGAAATGCGAAGTAGGGCAACGCATCTGTGTAGCCACTAAGCACATGTTTTTGGGAATTGGTAGCCGAACTATGGGCCATCAGTGGAGGAGAGAACCAGCCTGTCTGAATGGAAGTCCATAGAGGAGACCTATACCCAAAAATGGGTTAAAGTGAGTTGAGAAAGAGAGAAAGAGAACCGTCAATAGTATAATAATAATCTATTATGTAAGATTTAAGAACATAATAAAAGTACTTTCAAAAAGAAATCGCAATAAATTTGCTCCAAAACTATTTAATCTATACAGTTTAATAAAACTGTAAAATCTGTATGTCTGTACATTGAATATAATGATATAATGAAACATTTTGTCGTGTATAGATACTAAGCCTGGTCAACATCTACAACAATTTTACTGCATGAAAATCAGTAATTATATTTTACCAGAAGGATTTGAAGATTTTTAAAAATTATAAAATATAAAATACACTATGCGAACGAAGTTGCGGGCACCGGTATGATATAATTTATTATTGTTTTTAAAGATGATGATATAATATTGCTTTATAAGGTTCTCTCATTTGTTCCAGAAAGCGCAGGAAGGCGGCATCCCACCCGGTGGACTAATAACGGGTCAGAGGGAGCTGCTGGATATAAGTCGCCTCTGACCGTAACCAGGCCTACGTCCAGTAGTGCACGTCTTCTCACAGATAATTATGATGATGACAATGAAGAAAAAAATAAAAAACATCCTTTAGTTGTATACAAAAAGATAATAAATTATCATGTTTAGAAATATAAATAAACACTGGAATAATCAAATAAATTATTGATGTCAAGTGCATTAACAAATTACGTACAAACAAATTATATTACTCATTACGATAAGTAGGTAATAGACAAACACAAAATATAGATAAACAAAAACTAAACTATATTTGTCAACAGATAAGAATGTGACAGTGGAAATAATCAATAAATAGGAAGTGCACAAGATGTGATAACACAACAATAGCCCGTCGCCAGGCAATTGATGTCGAGTACTCTCTCTATTTATCCAATAACTATCAGTTAACATAGCTCATTCTTACGATTAAATTCATTCTGTAACATTAGTTATTACTATAGAGTTACTCACCATTCATTAATTTATTAGATTAGTAATTCTAAACATACATATGTGTGTCAGCTCAGTCAAATTACTTTTTTTTGTACTATAAGGGGCAAACAAGCAGTCAGAGCCATTTTCATGACTACCGACACCCATAGACATCCGCACTAAGGCAATACAGATGTGTTCACCTCCATTCTCTCACGTACAAGGGCCACCGGCTACTTACACACTGCATGAAACGTGACAGCACATCACTTTACGCCAGTGTCATACATGTAAGTGGGAGATATCTCCTCGGTCATGCTGGCCCAATTTTGTGGCATGCTAGCATGGCACTACCTCTTACCACACTTGCACATATATTTAGGGCACTTTTTAGGGACTCTAGAGAAGATGAAGCCCACTTTGGATAAATGGTATGGAATAAGCTACATTTTTTTCTGCTAGAGCCAAACTGCACTAAAAGAAAAATAAGGGAAGGCAAATATTTACCAAGAACAACTGTTCTTAGTTAGTTTTTTATGTTATGTATATCACTCAAAGAGCGACTTTAAACTGGCATACCCGTAATATTGATCTTGTGTGTCACTTATTGGAATAAAGTGTTCTAATAAGTGCTGTTATAATTGTGATGTTTGGCACTTAGTTATCTATACCTAAATCATACATCATTTTTGTGTTGTTATCGTAGTAACCTCAATAATATAAAACAGTTAAGTAATTCGTTTTAATACTTCTCTGTTTAGTTTATTGTCATAAATAGTAAGTGACATTCAACAAGTACAGTAGAACCTCGTTAAGTCGAACCTCGATAAGTCGAAAACCTCCAAATCTCGAAAAAATGTTTTGTGTTCCCTTCCCTTCAAACACCAAAACCTCCATTACTCGAAATCTTGACCCGCTGTTAGTCGAAATAATCGCTGAGCCCCTCCAAGCCATTTTGGTACATATTTTCCCTCTATAACTCGAAAAATTAAATTTGACCTCTGTATCTCGAACATAGAAACGTTTTATTTTACAACCTGGCATAGAAGACGTGAATAGTACATGCGCTCCATGGGTTTCCATCAAAGAGGCGCGACCCGCATTGAATACCTTACGTAATTTTATAGAGCAAACCAGTAACTCCGAAGAAGAATTTTCTGCTCTTTATAGATTAGACAATGCTATAGATAGAGAACAACCAAATTATTTCAAGCAAAACAAAAATTACTGACTTTTTTTAATGCATTATTTTTTACTTTAAAATGATTGGAAATAATGTTGATTTATATGTAATATAATAAATAATAAAAAATAAAAAGCCTTTATTGTTGACTATAAATCTAAATATTAAAGTTTTTATACATATATGCCTATATCTTATCACTATCAACGGAGTTTCTTTCGCTATATAAACTGTTATATTATGTGCTATTTTATTAATGTTGTATTTGCATCTTATTTTGAATTGGCAAACGGTAGTTGTTTCTCAACTTGTCTTCCGACAAAGGCCTCCTCTAAAGATTTCCATTCCGTTTTATCTCTTGCTGTTCGAGTCCATATTGAACCCGCTATTTGCCTGATATCATCTTCCCATCTCTTAGTTGGTCTTCCTCTGTTCCTTTTACTGTCTACTGGGTACCATTCTGTTACTAGTTTTGTCCATTTTTCTTTTCTCTCTCTTGTCGTATGTCCTGTCCATCTCCATTTTAGTTGTTTGTATGTAATGTACGCGTTCTTAAAT
>LUGF01042049.1:0-57758 GCA_001625245.1 Calycopis cecrops
TTGTTTAATACTGAATAATTAGGTGCCACACAGATATGTTGTTTTTGTTAAAAACGCTTTTATTAACTGATATGCAGACTTGTCATCCCTAAATGGCCTACTGGAAACAATGACCTAACGAAACTTTACAGCTCAGCTCCTGTTAGCTCCGCTGAAATACGAGTACAAGATAGAACAACATCTTAGTGCTCAATCGTGACTTTAAATTTATTTGAATTAGTTAGGCTTACGGGCTATCAACAATGAGAGACCATTTATAAGATCTACTTAGTGTGTGAAATTGGAAAGAAATTTCAAATCATTAACATAACCATAATCATCAACAATACTTTTCGCTTGCCACTACCACTTATAACAAACAAAGTAATGGGGGTTGACCCCATAACTTTGTTATTAGTGGATGTGTAGTGTTGCAATATGTTGATTGAGACAGATGGCTCCGACTGATCCTGGTCATGTCAATCTATAAAAAACCAACGTTGTCTACGTTAAAAAATTATTCCTCTATCTACGGAAACAAATGTCTCACACACACACACACACAGCATAAACTTGAAGTCACTCAATTTACTAACACATTAATAACTACACATAAAATCCAACAACCCAAGTTTTAGTCGTTTAAACTTCATCATTTGTTAAAATTCTATACAATGGTTAAATGTAGCGCATGAATGTTAAGTGTCATCATAACCGAGGGACGCTGGTAATTATTGGGATAATATCAGCCCATTTGAGGGGCGAGTGAAATAAACACCCAGTGATAGCGCGACCAACTTAGAGTACAATAGACGATAATTTGGTCTGAAATACCTGGTACTGAATAATAATGGAGGGTAACAATAAGATTACAAATAAATATAATTTTCTGACTGGTATGAAGTACTTCTGACCCCGTGGCTTAATAATTAATCAGCGTCATCAACATGGTCCAAACGTTCACAATCAGACAGGACAAGGTACTCATTAGTCTATAATCATAATCATTTGTTCGTTATGTCACTTCTATAAATAACAAAACCATGTCATATTCATTCGCTCAGATAAAAATTAACCCTAGGATTAAATTATACCCATCGCACTTAAACACGAAATAAAAAATGAAACAGAGATAGTTTATTCCCAGGGTTATCTTTTATCTGAGGAGTTAAACATGTATAAAATATATGTCCCGCAGGGTATTGAGGTAAAGGGTGGAGAAGTCGGTGAAAACATTCTCGGACCACAGCTACATCAGGTTCGAAGTATTATCGTCGCGTATGTTCCATGGCATAGGCTAGTTACCACAGGTTCTCAAAAAGGTCAACCAGGAGTTAGCCAACGAGGTTGCCATCGTCAGTCGTTGGAGCCTTACTCGGACGCAAGAAATAGGGGTTGGCGAGGCGGCTTCTATCCTCTGTAGAACCTGTACCTCTTACTAAACTTTCAACAACGTATGTGGAGTCAGCCAGTTTAATATGATAAGGTTGCTTTCAACTTATTTGTATCATCTGTTTATAATAATGATTCATTTTATTTGACCATGTACCGCTCATCTTCTAGAATTATGAAAACAAATAAATCACCATATTATTATATCAAAAACAAATATTTTCAAAATTCAACAAGAAATAACAGTAACACCATCAATTATTCTAAGACGTCAAATATTTTGGCTTTGTTTATCGGAGGCTTGGCGCTATGGCTCAGAGCCAAACACTCAAGCGCCCCTTAATGATATCTGCTATTAGCAGCTCTTACCTGCCACTAGCGACTATTATCAAGCCTGAAATATCCCGCCTGTCTCGACCCATATTGTGGAGTTAGCCACGGCATATACACATTTTTATATTGCAAACGGTACTAAATCGCGCCCAATTTTCTTATAGTACGCGATTAAGTCCCGTTTAGAGTATAAAAAGATGAATACAAATCGTGAAAGCTTAAAACAATTTAACATATACTCAATGTAATAATAACTGGAAATGTGTTGTGTTGTAAGCGTATTATAAAAAAATCTTCGTTGAAATTCGTTCTTTAATAGAAAAGAGCATAAAAATACTGTCATTGTTGCATTGCCTCTAAATCGTATCCACGACCCAAATACAATTAAAAATAAATATAGATAAAAATAAAATTATTTATAACATTAGATTAGATTTTCGCTTAAAAGTTTTGGTTTATGAGTTTTTATTTATCTATGTTTGTTATTTTTTTTTTTGATAAAATTTCGAGCTTTAAATTTTAATCTAAGAATAATTACAGCTACGATAAATAAACCTAATAGCATTTTACCATCATCTTTTATTCTCAATAAGTTTGGATTATTAAATTCAATTCCTGTAGCCTACCTATAAGTTATCATCGTCATCATTCGGAAGACGGGTAACCCAGTCGTCGAGCCCGACGCTGTACCCGGCTGAGCCACCCAGGCTCCTGGATAGCGTATGTAAAGGTTCCCCTGCGTTACCAAAAAAAAGGTTGGCTACTTCATATGCACTTTACACAATATAATTAAATACAATTTTTTTTTCATCTGCGCATCACGAATGAACATTTCTGTAAAATTTGAAATTTTTGTACTACAAAAATTAAAGCTGTGAAGTATGGTCGGTTACAGAGGTAATTGAGAAATATCAGTCAGTTAAAACGCCTGTTAAAAACTTAACTAGTAGAAAAACTACAAATTTAGTTTTATGCGTCGAATATAATTATTTTAAATCTGAAAATAGTTTAATATCAAATAATAATATCAATAGATTAAATAAATTATATTCAGAATCCTACTGGATATATTACGTCATTATAAAAAGGCTCATAATATTCCTTTACCATTTATAATATGAAACGTATTCGGATTTCGGAGATATTTGATAATGAATTTCAATTATAAACCTACCAGGCATTCAAAGTTCCCGAAACTTTGGTTCTTGAGCGATGGAACTCGAAATATTTCATTGTACACCGCGTCTTTTTAGAATATTGAATAAGAAATATAACTGGATTTCTACTCGTACTTAAATAATAATTAAGTTCAACATATTTCGATGTCTTCGTGAAAAGTTTTTTTCTACTATCGAATGAGCTACTTAATTTGTTTGTTAATTAATTTTTATAAGTACAATGATAGTTATAGGTACAGTGTCTATTTTTTGTTTTTAAATAAAATACAAAAATAATCATTTATATTATATTAGTAGACGTATAATACGATTTCTACTGCTTATAAGAGTAATTTAAAAGCAAGCGTCAGTTGATATTAATACTACTAATATTATAAATGCGAAAGTTGGATGCTATGGGGAGATTTTCTATTTTCCACGGGATCGATATTTACGCGGATAAAACTGCGGGGTGCAGCTAGTAATAAATAACTATAGGTACAACGTCAATTATTGATTTTCCATAAAATCACATTGGTAATTACAAATAATTATAAAAGAGTAATTTAAAGGCAAGCGTCATGCATACAGCGCTTGATCTTAAGCATGAATAATGGTAACTACTCCGACCTTTATGTAAAATGATAACAATAAAATAAATCTCATTACATAAACAACAGTAGCGCCTGGGAGGAGGCATCTCAATCCATTCCCTAATTCCACCATTATCCGTAACGGTCGCCGTCGGTCTGGTCCGACGCCAGATACTCTAAGTTATTGCAGCCAATCCACTGTTCCGACTTGATTTGGACTGATTAATTGATTTAAAATTACCCATTCCCTTAGCTCAGGTAGGTCAGGTCCTCGTATGTTTCTGGTAATCTGTAAACATTATCTTATATTTTATTATTCATGTATTGAATGCAACCTCGGTAGTGACAAAACAAGGTGGTGATAAGATGTTATTACTGTGATCTTAAAAATCTACGTTTGGGTATCAATCCTAGGGCTTAAGTTTTGTAAGGGTACGTTTTTATTAGTATAGGGGGGCGTATGAGCAGTCGGAGTCATTTTAATGTATACCGACACCTAAAAAAAACATTTGTATATTAAACGCCATTTCTACATTGAATTCAAATTGAACAACGAACGTGGGAGCAAATCATATTATCAACACTAAAGTGTCGTTTTGTTACGTGTTGACGATAAGATGAGGTAATGAAGTATTTAATACGTTGTGCTGTTTGTATCTCGCCAATCTATTCAAAAACTAAACTAACTAAAACTTAATTACAGACGTACACTTCGCTCTAGGCTCAAGTTTTTATAAAGCGAAACTTTCTCAAATTTACAACCTAAGTTTAGTTGTTGAGAAATTGCAGCCAATTTTTTGTTGTTGAAATGACATATTGTGCCAATACTCTTGTGCCAATATTATGAGTGCAAGCTTTGTTCGTTAAGTGCGCTGTTACTCGTTGATTGTACGTTTACCCACGTGACTATGAATTGTGCTATATAATAAGGAAGATGAACAGTCTAGAGACAGGAAGATATTTTTTACCCATATCATCGAATTCATTGGGATGATCACTTATCCATCAGCAGTAACAATAATTATATAGATATAATATGACGCTATACTTCCCTACACCTAAGGATTTACGCAATGAGAAAAGCATCGATGTAACCTCTTGCTGCGTTTATTTCTCTGTGCATTGGTTTTCTATCTACTCGTTTGTATGGATAAACGAGCAGCAGCGAGAGCTGTTTGATGACCGACCCCTCTATAAACATCCGCTTTATTTTAGGCAGATTATTATCTCCTTTCCTCACCCGGTGGACCATGGAGGTGGGAGGAGTGAGGGGGGCAGCTCACCTGAATGGCCACTATGCGGATTTCCATGGGCGTCGGTAGTCATGAAAATGGTCTCGACGGCTCGTTTGTCCCCCCCCATACCATGAAGTGACAGCTGTGCTGTCGCGTTTCGTGCGGTGTGTAAGTAGCCGGTGGCCTATGGAGGTGGAAGGATAAAGGGGGGCAGCGCATCTGTATAGTCTCTATGCAGATGTCTTTGGGCGTTGGAAGTCATGAATATGGCTACAACTGCTCGTTTGCCCCCCTATACATAAAAAAAAAAAAGAACCATAAAAAAGATATTATCTCCTTTCCTCATCCGCACCAAGGCTACAACGGAAACTTACAAACCGCATAAAACACGACAGCACAGTCATTGCTTGCTCATCTACTACTACTACGAGCTACGTTTCTCATCATGTGGTCTAGAGATACCTCTTGGGGCATTTCGGAACAAAGCGTCTAAAATGAAATATTTTTCTAAGTACCTTATACAACATTTTACTGCCAATCAATAATCAATTCAATCTAAAAACTGCTTAACTGGTCAAATAAAAAACTTTATTTGCTTAGTAGCCGTCGGATCATAAAAAATTGGAAAGGTTTACCATAATTGTGTTCTTTTGAAAATTCACGAAGGGCCAAAATAGTAGTTTATGCAACTGTCATATAATGAAGGGTATTAAAACACGAGTGGATTTTTTGAAACGAGCGAAAGCGAGTTTCAAAATAGTTAACAAGTGTTTTAATACCCGTGTTATATGCAGTTGCATACACTACTTTATCTTCACTAATAATAACAATAATAATAAGTTATTTATTTCTTTGAGCAAAACTTAAATGCCTAATACAATGTTTGGAGAAAACCCTATAAGTAAATAAATACCTGTAGTGGGATTCTCCGCTCTTCCACAGGACACAAACACTTGATTAAGTTATGGTACAAACATTAAGATTATCTTAATAACACTTGTCCACACCGGTATTAACACTAAAACTTGCTAAAACATATTCAAGTTGTTATACTTAATATTAAACACAAAACTTTGTTGTTTACTCTAATACAATATATCAATATTTTGTAATATTTAACTTTACAGTATCTCGTCTGTTCAACTTTTATATAATAATATGTATTTATTTTATAATATTAATCATATTAATTCTAAAACTATTTGATTTTCGCTAATACTGAATAATAGAATTAGTCAAGTCAGACCGGCGACTGTTTGACCGACGTGGCGACGACTGCTTTACCGACGATTTAAAATGTAATGTTCTTTGAAGATAAATATTTTTATTAAATACTTTAATTTCATTGCAAAAATTGCGGCGCGTAAATATATACTTTTTATAATTCAATGTTAATAAAATACTAGCTTCAATGTTGAAATATAATGTGAAAAAATCACATGACTTTACTTTTAAATTTCTACTAAACAGTAGATTATTCGTTGTCTGTGGCGTCCATGTTTGCTTTCATGTTTTTGTAGAGCTTTGTCTCTTTCTCGCAAATCCTTTGCAAGCTGGCATTGAACCAATGACAGTGCAGCTGCAGCGCGCGGCCAATCAGGAGCGAGCGCGCGCTGGTAAGAATTTTGAAATAAGGCTGTCTCATCATTCTCTCTCTCTCTCTCGCTCTCACACAGTGTTATAATGAGATTTTTCGATATCGATTTGGATACTAAAATAAAATGTCAATTGAGTTTTTTGTTGTCTGAGCTATAACAGTAGTCATTATAAGTCAAGTATTGAAAACATAAGTAGAATGTTACAACATTAGTGTAGATAAAAGTATTTTTTGTTCATTGGTAACACTTTTTATTACAATTTTACGACGGTTTTACTGCTACAGTGTAAAAATTGGCCATAAAAATATGATAATAACTACAATGTGCTCGAGAATGTTGCTTCCCTATAAAAACCATGGAGGTGGGGGAGAGGGGAGGGCAGCGCATCTGTATGGCCTCTATGCGGATGTTTGTGGGCGTCGGTAGTCATGAAAATGGCTCCGGCTGCTCGTTTGCCCTCCTATATCATAAAAAAAAAAATCTGATGTAATCAATACTGTTTGTGTATCTGAGCTAAATCAAACCCAGCTATATCAGCACTAAGCCATTGCACTCGATGTTAAAGTCAGCGACGAATCGAGTTTTATTCTACTCAATAAAACAAATCAACAAGATTTACCTTCAACCTTAATGTGAAAATAAATGTAAATTACCTTTCGAGTGATGAAAAAATCGAATAAAACCGTTAACCGGCAAAATAATTGCCATGGTCCATTTACCAAACAACCTATTTAAGTGAAAATGAAAGGTAAATGTGGTCACAGTGAGTTATACTGTCCCGGAGATTTAACCGACCGTCCCTGAACGAAGACTCCTTCAGATTCCTCAAGCCCCTTACTTTTCCTTCCCGACGTTTCGACAACCTTTCGGCTATCATGGTCACGGGCAGACTCCAATCCAACGAATTGATAGACTCGTTCATTGCGGAGATTTCGTAATATTCTGCAAGTGGATATTTGCATCGAACGCGATAGAATCCGTTTAAAGAATCTTAATCTTATAGAAAAATCTCTTATCAAAGAAACTTTTAACAATGAAGGTATTTCGGAGGACTCAATATTATGTTTATGTAAAACGTTTTCTATTAAAATGTTTTTTCTGCAACGTGAAAAAAAGTTAATGTGATTTAATACTCATTAATAAATTTATAAACATTTTTCCTTGTCGCTTATAAAGTAACTTAAATAGTATACAAATCTCAACGTTTCAAAAACTTTGCAATCATGGGCACGAATGGGTTTAGATATCCGATGGCCTGATATCAGAAGCTATTAATTATTTTCTTAAGTTGATTCACTCCAGATATAATAATGGTTGCTGTTCAGTATTGTAAACATCCGTGAAATAAAAAAATATTTATACACATCCGTGTACAAAGTTATCCAAGTTATCCAACTTAAAGAAAAGCTAGACATTTCAACTTCACTTGTTAAAACAAATTGGCAAAATACAAAGTAAATTTTGAGAAATCTCCGTTTATAATGTCTTGTTTTTAGCGTGTAATAAAGGTAGAGCGAAATTTTGAACTACAACAGAAATATTACCACAATAATTGCGACCGAAGTTCATGTCGAAACGAATTCGTTACAAACCCGGTCGGTAGGTTCTGCGTGCTCCATATTTATAATAATACATCATCTCTGTTATTGGATAACTTTGTTTGCGTCAAATTCCATTTGAGTGACTTAAACTTTCGATGATAAATGACTATGAGTTATTGTCTATGCTGAAAGATATATTTTTGCAAATACGAATATTACCTTTAGCGGATTACTTTTCTTCATTGAATGATGAATGAAGAAAAGTTTATCTTGTAAACATATACAATATAAACAATAACAATATCAATTACACTAATAGAACGTAAACGTATTGTATTTATTATTATGAAAAACGACGCCAGTAAACAAGAAATTAGAAACTATACAAACGTAGGTATTTTCCTAGTTCTGTCTGCCCCTCAAGATGACACCCGAATCTCATACACTGAACGAAACACGACGGCTTTGCTATTACGTTAGGGTGATATTGTGTGAGCGAGAGGTATCTAGTTGGTCGCGTCGGTGAAATAAAGCATAATGTCGTAGTATATTTTTCAAACCAAATACTTTAATCTGCAGAGTGTGAACTTCTACACGACAAAGTATGTAGTAGGTAATTATAGTAATAATGGATTAAGGACAGAAAAATATATAATGATTCCATATCGAAATAAAAAATAACGAAACGGACGATAAACCTGACAGTTACAAATTTAAGTCAGGTTTTTGCTCTTTGAATTATTTTATATTTTTTAATTTATGTTAAAACTAGCTGCGCCCCGCAGTTTCACCCGCGTAAATTTCGATCCCGTGAAAAATAGAAAACCATCCCATCGCATCCCATAGGAACATTTTTTCGGGATAAAAATCCTATCCTATCCTATCCTATGTGTTAATTTAAGTTACCCTCTATGTGAGTGCCAAATTTCATGTAAATCGGTACAGCAGTTTTTGGGTGCAGGAATTTTTTTCCGTAACAAACAAACAAACATACAAACTTTCGCATTTATAATATTAATTAGATATTAAATATTAAATATTAATAGGAATAGGATTTCAGAAAATTTAATATCCCAACGTTTTATTCGTTTCTTTTCGCCCAAATAGCCTTCTGACTCGGTCTTTATTAAGGATCTCAGTACCTTAACAGACTCAAAGTTTTAACAGTATTATCACTTACTTATCGTCACGTGAATTTACTTTTAGGATATTGTATCACGTAATAAAAACAAGCACGTCATACGATTAAAAATTTTAAGAAACCCCTACAATGTCAGTAAAAACTAAATTAACTTGAAGCTACAACGTTAAAAATTGCCACTGTATAAATAATAAGAAATAATCTTGTTCCGGTAAGTAACAATACTGAAATAAAACGCAAAACACCGACAATATCCAGTTGCAAAAAAGATATTTAAGTTCAAAAGTTTGAACGAAAAATATTTTCATTCGTATCCATTTAAATAAAACATGCTGTATTCATACTGCTTACATACAGTCTTTTTTTATTTTCCATGTTCGTAAAAAAATATGTAGTCATGAAAAATGTAAACATTTTTATTGCAGTTTTAATTATCTTCACATATGAAAGAATGCTGTAGTTAAAAATAACCTGCAGTAGCGATTCCTATAGTGATGCATACGGAAGCGATTTTTTATTTATGTTTCTCATCAATAGTCCGTATCAAATTATTTAGTATTAAGAGGTAGTACTATGTTGCATTGCGACCGAGTTGTGCTGACATAACCGGGTACCTCTCGCTCACATGATACAGCCTATAACTTGGCGTTTCGAGCGGTTTGTGAATAACCTTTGGTCCATTGGAGCGATGGGGTAAAGGAGAGAAAAGCCACTTTATTATTCATGGCCTTGAAGATGTTATTGAGTGTTAGTAGTCATTAAACAGATCCTATCCTGAGTTCAATGCCTTATATGTAAAAAAAATAATAAAGAAGCTTGCAAAGTTTCTCAGTATGTGTACAAGTGTACTCAAGTTCAACCGTAGAGCCTCTCTCTCGGTTTTCACAGTACAAGGTAACAAGATAACGCACTACACAACAGAAACCTTACTTTGTCTCCCAGATTGAAAAACTAGCGAGTTAACACGTTAGTTAATGTATAAACTAAAAGTCCGTGAGGTAATTTCTCGCGTTAAAGGCATCTGTAAAACAACAGTGTATTTTATGAAAGGAATTACGGGTTTTGATGCATAATACATTCTAGCTAAATCCGCCCATACCCGTAGGAGAGACGATGAACTGGCAGTGAAACTAACAAGCTCAGAAACAAATACATCGTCGATTAACCTTTTTTTAGGAAATGGGGGCTGACGAACAGTAGAAGCTTTTTAGTGACGACTACAAACGCCCAAAAACATCCTCACAATGAAATACTATGCAGATGTTTAATTATCTCCTTTCATGTCATTCCAATGGACACCACCCTCTCACAAACCGTACAAAACCTAACATCATGGCTGCCACATGACACAATTACTACTTAAATCGTGCCAGACAAATTTGGTTGCAATACAGCAATTGCAATATTGCTTGATAATTAGGTTATAACTTCTATTCAGTCGGAAGTAAGTAATACGAGTAACATTAAGAACCATCTGTCCATAAACCTAATTTAAAAAGACAGACAAAATGTATAGTCGTATATACTCTTAGCACAAAACGTCACAGCATCGCCACACCTTTCCTCTATCACGCTTCACCTGCAATATACTATCCATCTGAAGATCAGAAAAAAAGTAAAACGTCGAAACATCGGTCTGTATAATTTAAAATGCGGTAACAGTATGCAAGTGGTGATATTACGAATTTATGAGCGCTCTTGACCCGCTCCGTCAGCCGAAGACCTTGACTTGCGCGACTTCAGTTAGCGCTATCTTCAGTTCTTCTTGTTCGTCTCATCTTCTTTATCTTCCTTCTTGACAATAAAAGCCTATTTGGTTTAGTTACTTGAGCCTGTAACCTCATGTAACATACTCGGCTTCCGCACTTGTTATGAACTTACTTGAAGCATGTACTGGCGGACAAAGATACCGTATTTCATGATTACTAGGTTATGGAAGACCTTAATCCTGTGTCTTGCTGTAACGTCATACTTATTATAAATCTACGTAATATGAAAATTACTTCATTTGCGTGGATGTACAAACAAAGTGAGAAAATTTGTAATTTGTGTTTTGTAATTTCTGCTTAATTTTAAATTACAAGATATTTTTTGTAATTGTTTATATATTTCTTCATTTTACCTCACTCGATAGATTTTCTACGAAAAAATTATCTCACACCAAATTTGACTCTAAAATCTGAATCTCACATATAAAAGAGCTTTATTTTCATATGCTTTTATTATTCATGTTAATACAATTTATGTAATTGTATACTGCTGCATTATTATTATTTTCAAAGTAGGCCTCTCTACTCTCCTTCCACTCATCTCTGTGAACTGCTAGTGATTCCATTAAACAAGTAAAATGAAGAAGCAGCTATATCTTTGCTATCAGATAAATAAACTTACGTCCAACTATAGTGAAGCAAAAAAAAAAAATGAAATCTGATCATTATTCACAATCGGATTACGACTATATATTATAAATACTACGAGAAATTAATTCTTCTTGCAAGAAGCTTACAATCACGTGTTAAAAATATTTAGTAGCTCACTTACTGTCATAATAAAATTACCATAAATATTTCCCCCACACAAATTTATTCACGGACCGACTCCTAACATAAGCGGAGCTTTATAATAAAGAACATAATTACTTCCCCAAATCGAAGCAGTTCATCTTGGTAACAAGTTAAACGAAAACAAACACTTCACTCTACTTTTCATGTCTTTCACAAGAATTAATCGATTTTTTATTTGAGTTTGTAAACCTAAAAAAAATAATGCTAAAATAATGTTATGTTTGAGAGTTTACACGGAAAAACCCATGGAAAATAGCTAAATTATAATATTCGTTTATGAATATTCTGTAAATTTTATTCGGAATTGACTTAAAAAATCTGAAAGGCTGAAGCCATTTTACTTTACATAAGACTTCCATTGGGCGCCGCGAGCCGGGTGGAATTATCCCTTTCTTTTTTTTACAACAAAATGACTCGATTCCTTCATTAAAAGTGAATTTTGAAAAAATCTCGCGACATCCTTTACAATAGAGTGGAGAGTAATTAAGTTAGATCCGTCTCATTCATTACGAGCAAAGCGATTGTCGTCTGTTTGATACAAGCCAGCGGCTTTGGCGTTTAATAAATATTAATAATCAAAGTATCATTGGTTAATGAAGTATGGAATTACACCGCGCCGGAACGATTGGAAAAGTACCTCTAATTATGTTAATTTTCTGAATCAGTGCCAAATGACGAGCCGGGTACTGATTACCGTCACTTATCTAGCTTAAAAAGAATCTGAATTTGCTTCTTGAACTGTACTAGAATCTGTGTGACATTGAAATAAATAAAATAAAACCGTTGTATGAAATTATTATGATTTTATCTATCCGTTCTCGCTTATGTTTTAAAAACTTTATCTGATAGAGTTTTGTAATTAATACTCCCCAGAGCCTGCCCGGCGCATTCCGGTGATTTCTTCTTAACGACATTTGTCCTTTTCTCTGATTGTATAAAATAACTTAGTTGATTTTAACTTTACCCTGCTTAGGATTGGAGTTGGTTTTGTTTTTGTATACTCTTTGCTATTGATTAAATTTTATGCCACGACTGACAGAACCATCATTTCTGCAACTGAGCTATCACCCTTTTTTTGTTTACGCTGGGGAATATATTTAGTTACGTATGATACCTAAGAGCCCGGGTGTCCCCGAGACCTATGTAGAACTCGACACTTACATTACCGACTAAATCTTTGCCTTCAGCATATGCAGATGACTATGAGCGTCAGTAGTCAAAGTCAATTATATACAATAAAAATGTGTGTTGGTATAAGTAGCTGGTGGCACAAAGAGGAAGAGGAAGAAGTACAATACATCTGTATAACCTCTATGCAAATGAACATGAGAGTAGTCATAAAAACTTCGTAATCACTGTAGACAATTTTATTTATTTGTATAGATTACTTTTGACGACAATACTACAAAACGAATTTAATTTAAATTTTTCCATTAGTATAACTTAACAATAATGTTTATTGCAGACTAATCGAATAATGTAGCAATAGACGCAAAAATCGCCGTAACATTGACTCTGATTAGTCCGGCATTGTTTTTTAGGGTCAAATTTAAAACGACACTAGAATATCTGCCATATCTAAAAAATATGCTGCATAGTGATTTTTATAGATTGTTTTTTTATGAATAATTATAAATATAAATAAAAAAATTATCTGGACACTATGATAATGCCCTTAGCTCTTATGGGCGGCGGTAGTCACTAACCACCTGCTCGTTTGCCCCCTATATACCACAAAAAAAAAAACATTAGCACGAGGAGCGATGCCACTTATCAATTATTTGTTGTGTTTATAATACATTCAAGAAGGTTTAAAAGGTATTCGTATTTACGAAAATATGCTAGGAATATAGAAAAGCAATAATTTCGTTTTCCAATATAAAATATTCCTACCCGTCAAACATTTGATGTTCGTACTGCCGCGGTCGTTCAGAAATAAAATTCAGTTAAATTTGAAAGAACAGTTTCAAATAAATAATTAAAGCCCGATTTTTCATTACATGGATAAATAGGTGGATAACTATATTATATGAGTTTATAATATCTGTGTGTTTATCAGTTAAATAAATATTTTCAAGTTTTCAATTGTCTGTAAATTAAAGGATAGTTATCCTCTCCTATGTGCTGTTCTAACGGCTTACTGTCCGGAGTACAGGAGCTTTTCTGACTTTCTTGTAGGGACTGTTCAGAGACAGCCGGACAGTCCCCAAGGAGAAGAAGAAGAAGAAGAAGTCTGGCCATTTCACCGAGACCAACCTGTCGCTGGAGGGATCCTATTGCCTGTTGATCCATGACCCTCCAATTATAGCGGCAGCAGCAATTATATAAGCTGGGTTTAGTCTGTATTGCACTTCCAAGTGTTGAGTCCGATATAGGTCTAGAAGCCACCCGGGCTCTTAGGTGTCATACGTAAATTTATTCCCCTACATAAAATGATGACAAGACAACGGCAGCTAGTTTTACATAAATTGTTCACCTTAGTGGCATAATATCATATTATGGATATTTAGTTTTTAATTAAAAAAAAGGTTTACTTAGATCTAGTTTCGATCTTCGCGGGATCACTAGCAGTTATAAACTGAGCTTACGAGTAACGCTACACATTATAATGTTACAAGTTATTACTTGCGAAATTAAAGTTTGCACAAACACGGGGTGAGGCCTACGTGATTACTTTTGTGACGTAATGAAGTGTGTTCGTTACAAAGTCGTGTGGAAGATGGCGGAGAGAACTTAAATTAATAATGTTACCTTCATGAGTATAAATATAACTTAATAGTATGTACGTGTAGAGTAGATTGGAGCCAGTACAGCCGGGGAGATATATCTTGCTCAAAGGGTAATAAGCTATGTCACGTTTCTTGTGTTTTGTGAACTTTCGGTTGCCCATTGGAGAAAAAAGGGAAACAGATCTGCATAACAATAATTTGGCCATCTGTGGGCGTAAGTGGTCACCAACATTTTCCGATCTTCGTTTGACCCATTAAATTATACCATAGACAAACAACTAAATAAACTGCTAAAAAATCCTTTAAAGTACTAACTTTTGGCAGTACTTAGTACCATTCGATTTAGCTTATAAAAAACTTTTTATCATTAACGAAAATATTGTTTAATTAAATATTTTATAGTTTAACAACTAGCAATGGGCATGCTCTTTAGTGTTTCTATCTATAGTTTTAAGCGCTAGTGCAATACGAATATTATATATGATCATTACGAACATGGGTTTTAGAAGGAGAGTGATAAAATGTTAATGTACGTAGCGCGGTGGTATAACTTTTCAGACGCGTGTAAAACTTTTATTATACTCGGGTAGGGCTGTCCACAGTCCAAGAGACAGATGAACAATTATTATTTCCGTTCTGTTCATAGTTTACTAGCTGTTGCTCACGCTTAAATTCGATGATATTATACATATAAACCTTCCTTTTGAATTACTCTATCTAATAAAAAAACCCATCAAAATCTGTTGCGTAATTTTTAAGATGCGGCGGACAACGGAAAGCGACTTTGTTTTATAATATGTAGTGATGTAGTTCGCCATTTATTACAGTTAAGTATCGAAATAGTATAATACTATAATAGTAGTACAAAACATTGAAATCGTATAATAATTAAAAAAGATTTTTAGCATCGATATCGTTACACTTTTTGCTGATATAAACCTCTTTTTCCAGTTTTCAGTGACCATTTAGAGTGAGGGTTAGTGAGAAATTGAAAGAGAAAGAAAGGGAAATGTCGGTAATTATTATGAACTGGCTCAGACTGTTTGCGGCTGCTGCTTGCTAGCATAAAACCCCTTATACTATACAAATTCCGGATCTTATAATTTTGAGCTAAGCAAAACCAACACGTGCCAACCCTATGCGCAGGTCTCGCAGTACAACAAGAGGGCGCTGGTTAAGTGCTCTACAGGGCTTATTACGCTTGTGTCTAAACAAAATTCAAGCAGCAATGTTCTCAAGGAAACAAGTACTGTTACAAGCCCATCAACCTGACGAATATCTACAAAACTTCGGTGAAACTTTATGTAGCTTTCTAATTCGGTGGTTTTGTAATTATCTAAGGCTATGTCAGACAGAGCTAACTTTACCGGATAGAGAGGAGGAGATTAGGGGAGAGGGGGAGAGACGGAGGAGTGGATTTGAACGACTGGCGTGGTGTGCTCCGTTGTAGCATTGGGACCAGAGGTCAGGTTGAGCCGGGAGGTCGTCCAACTGTCCCTTTGAATCAGCAGTTCGAGGAGTGGATTTGAATGACCGGCGTGGCGTGCTCCGTTGGAGCATTGGGGCCAATCTGATCCCATTGCACGGTTCCAACTCCAAATAGAAGAGACGTCTGGCCTTATCACCGATGTCAGTCTGTCGCTGGAGGGATCCTTTGCTTGTAGATCCGGGGCTCTCCAATAATAGCGGCGGAAGGCACCCGCAGTGTTTAGTCGGTAGGGGCTACTCAATTGTCCGACACTGTACCCCGTTTGAGACACCCGGGCTCCTAAACGCCTGCGTCACCAAAAACAAAGGTTCAGTGATTGGACTGTCATGAAATGTAAAGCGGTATTGGTGAGCATCGAATAATAGGGAATGAAATCGGCGCATAAATCCGGAGTAGTAGTTGTGTGATTCAAATAAAGTGAACGCGTCAGTAGATTTATGTGGCACATTAAATTAACAAATACTCGAAGTATTGATGATTTAGTACCTGCTAGTTATATAGGAGTTAAATTGTATGGAAATTCTAACAACTTATTGTAAATAACTTACCACTTTTTTTAGTATACATATAGGTATTACACAAATTTTATAGTAAATAAGTATACTACTGTATATTGAAGCTGGTTATTTCGGATTCCTACTACATTATACACCTTCAGCTTCTTTACCTACTTTCCGAGACGCTGCTAGTTTAAAAAATTACAACATATTAACATTACACATAATGTGAGAAAAGAAATTGTACATAATTTTATTATCTAGTTGCTTTTGTTAGTCCTTTAGATTACAAAATACACTCTAAAACTAAATACACCCTTATATTTAAGATAAAGATCGCGGACAAAGAAGTTCCCTTCAAATGGGACAATATTACATATTTTATTGAAATAATAGGACTGAAGATCGAAAGCATGGTTACATACTATATTTACTGGAGTACTGAATAACCAACAAATTCGCAGACGTTAAACACACTAATCATTTTAATTTTTAGCTCAAAAATCTAAATCAAAATTATTCTCTACTGCCGCCTATTAAGGAATAGTATCCTCTAATAATATGAATATTCAAAAAAAATAAATAAAAAAAAACATACGTTAATCTGAAAAAATTGCAATCTTCAAATTATGCTATTGTGTTTAGTTGTGTTTAGTTAGAATGCTGCCAGTAGTGGTGACTATACAAAGGTTAGTCGAAATATTCATGAGTGAAAATACATTTTTTTTATGATATATGAGGACAAACGAGCAGCCGGAGCCATTTTCATGACTACTGACGCCCACAAACATCCGTATAGAGGCTATACAGCTCCCACCTCCATGGGCCACCGGCTACTTACACACCACATAAAACGAAACTATAAAACTATATTCCTCCACCTTTTCAGTTTATATAAAAGAAAGTACAAATTACTTTCGCCGCTCATTTCTTTTCGTGCCATTACTTCGATGTGTTCAGCGATACGCTTCCACTTAACTATTGTATCGGTGTCGCTATTAATCTAACCCCATGTCTTCTCTTTTTAGTAAACGGAAAACATATTCGACATAGGGATAATTATTTATTAAAGGACCCTCTGTCCGTGACTGCAAATCTAATTTCATCTTATATCTTCAGATGGCGGCACGCGTGGATGGAATATCTGATAGGATCTGATTGTTTTTACAATGTGAGAGAATGAACATCGAAAAAGATGGACTCTGAACTGAATTTGATTAACTTTAAAACACTAATAGAAATACGAGGTCAAATAAAAAAGCTTTATTTTTCTAAAATCACCTTCAAGATTCAGAAGTGTGTTTAGTAGCTTCTATTGACTGTTAAAGATTATTTTTTAACGTAAGTTCTATTCAAAATTGTAGTTACGAATCAACATCAATCCATTCGCGGTATTCTTGACGCCATTACACGCCACCGTTACATATTTCACTCCCGGCTCGTAAGACGCACTTATACTAAAGCCTTGTTCGCATTGGTCGAGTAGTTTAGTCGAGTAGCGAGTAATTTAGTAGCTAAACGTGTCTGAACACCAAAAATTTAGTCGAGTAATTTAGTCAAGTCGATAGATTTCACTCTATTTTTTCGGGCGAGTAGCACCCCCCACCATACGTCCGCGCTCACTCGATCGCCGGTGAACAGGTCCGAACACGTCGATTTGGTCGAGTGATTAGTCCAAAGGTCGAATTGAGCTGTCAAAGTATCCATAGTTTGTTTTTATTAATCTCATAAATTATTATTAACCTATTAATATTATTATACTCTTTAATTATAAGTGTTGAGTTCCAAATATTTGGAAAACGAATGTTTATGGAACATGAAGTCGCCACTTTATAAAAATAAACAAATAAAACAAAATGCATAATAAGATATAAGACATATAAAAAGAATTAAATATACCCGGAGAAATTAAATTGACGATAAAAAACATCAGGTTAGTAGGTAATCAATTTTATTTCAAAAGAATATTATTTTTAATTATGATAACCGTGGCGTTTTACGTTGTTCATCTCGCTGATCTCAAATTACTTATGAACTGTACTCGCTCAAGGTGCGAACGACATTTGGTCGAGTCGAGTAGTTTAGCTACTAAATCGATACTCTACTAGACTAAATTACTCGACCAATGCGAACGAGGCTTTACTGCATGTAGGTACAAGCAAGTGCTTATGCAATTCGATGATTGTTATGAGGTACGAGTATGTGAAGTGTTCTGCGGTGCGTTCACGACGCGATTAAAAACGCTTTTCGTTTGCTTAAATACTTCTTCTATCCAAATCTCCTATCATGTGATTTAACCTGTTTTATAATATTCTCTGCATATAATATATCAGAAGTAAATATTAATACTTTATAATAATTATTAATAATTAAATAAATAATAATAATTCTTTCTTTATATCTCTATGATTTTCTGTATGTATCCGCTATATATTTAAATTAAGAAGTTTAACAGATAAAGATAGGATACTATATATGATATAGGATCATGAGATCATGGTCATTTCTGCCCCGCATAATCCTCCGACTTAGCAGTATGTATTACGATGTATGTTTTGTCACTAAAATTATTACTGACGGCTACTAATATTCTGTAGATTAAACAAATATGTCATTCAAAATGTAATAAAAATCATATAGACGCTGCCGGGTATAATAATAATAATAATGGAATATTCTCCCTGTCAAATGAGAGTACGGCCTCGAAAATATAATGTGACAGTTATTCCTTGGCCCAACAATCCAATAGTTTATTTTTTCTACGTCGCCTTTTCTTGTTTCGGAGTTAAAATGTTCTACTTTTATAAAAGGTGACCTGATTACTAATTGACATGGCGTGATTGGTGAGGTCATGGGCGTCTCTCGCTCACATGAAAGAGATTGAATGCGATTGAATGAATATTATTATACCCGCCAGTACATGGGTTGTTTAATGTAAATTCCGACCCACAACACATTTACATTCCGAAAATGTTAACAAGTCAAATAGAGGTCAAAATTCAATGTTTTGAAATGCGGCGTGAATTCTGAAATCTGCGTACTAGTCATAAGGTGTGTATATTAAGTTGTTTAATATTTTTTAAAATAAGTAGACCCGAACAAATGAACGAAAAGAAAAAATAAAAAAAAGTTTTATACGACGTAGACTAATGTTTTTATGTTACAAAATATATTCAAGTGAAATTTCATTTTTTTTTCAATTTTTTTTACAATAATTATCTCGTCAAAATTTAAAAAATTAGCAGCACCCAGTATTTTTCTACAGTATAATTATAATTAATAGTGCAATAAATTCCTGAAATAAGTCATATATAATAAGATGATCTTAGCCGCAGACATTCTAATTCATAAGTTTGGAATGACATATTTAATTTGTTAAATTTATAGCTACGTTGCGATAATTTATTGTTGAACTGTGTGTTTATTGTCAAAAAAAAAATTGTATTATTAAATTATGTTACGAAAAATGTAATGTAGTTCTTCAGTTATGTAATAAAACTTATTAATTTTTAAAGTAATTATTGTAAATCTAACGGTCGCCCGCGTGGAATTTTCCGTTTAAACAAGTTTTCTAGGATTCGCGTAACCTAGGACAGGTTTGGTTTTGATTTAATTTATTGCAAGTCACTCATATAAATTTAGCTCCGGATTGATGAAACACTTTTTGTAAGGCATTTTTAACAATTTATTTCATTTTTGTAGATAAATTGTAATCCAGAATTCTTTGTACTTTTCTGCACAACTACGGCTAACGCTTTTCGAAATAAAACCGTTATTAATTCTTTGTGTACTTACGCTTTTAATATATAGGAGGATTTATAAAGCTGTCAAATGGAAATGGTTGAGGAAACCGCACAATTTTTAAATGTATGTTTATGTTTCCGAATTTTTTATCATCTAGTTTAAAATTGCAACACTACGAATTTAAATAAGTTCACTTAAAAATATACATAGAGTGAGAAAAGCTGAGTGTAGCACTCGCACAGAGCATGAGTGCCGTGTTAATATTAAATATTTCATTTTGTACGTTTCGACCGAGCGATCTAATTGGATCTGCGTTCCGTTATGTCATAAAACTTTTATTTTGTGTCCCGCAAATAATGTTACGTATTTATTTATCTCACATTTGTACGCGGAAGCGATTGGATCATTTTTTTGTGTTTTTTTTTGGTTATTTTTTATAATTCGTAAAATTGTATTGTTTTTTTTAATATTTCAGTTTAAAGTTAAACTGAAATAATAAAAAGGCAGACTACGACTCCTATTAATGTAGCAGATATGAGGTTCAATTAATGCATTAAGTTGATTAAGCGGTAGCGCCAGTGCTGCTTCGCAGCTGAATTTGTGGGAAAGTCACAAGATACCCCCGTGAAGATATCAGCTTTGCTGTATTTTGTGAGGCATATGAGTCTCAGATTAACTAGGACAGAAGAGCAGGTAAGGATGCGACCGGGAAACTCACATGATACCCCCGTGAAAATATCAGCTATGCTGTCCAATTTTGTGAGGCATATGAGAGTGAGTAAGGATGGCATGACCTCTTCATAAAAAAGTTGTGCCATGAAAGAGGTACCTCTTATTCACACAATACCACCGTTAAGTGAGAGTTATGGATATGAGCGTTGTTAGTCAACCTGAAGCTCTAACTTCTCATACTTTCTTTAAGCCAGAGGTAGTATCACACTGCATCCTTGCTTGCAGCCAAACTGGCCCGGCCCGACAGGGGAGGTACCTCTCGCTAACACGAGACTGGCGTAAAGTAACAGCTGTGCTGTCGCGTTTCGTGCGGTGTGTAAGTAGCCGGTGCCCCAAGGAGGTGGGAGGAGAAAGGAGGGCAGCGCATCTGTATAGTCTCTATGCAAATGTCTATGGACGTCGGTAGTCGTGAAAATGGCTCCAAATGCTAGTTTGGCCCCGTATATCCTAAAACAAAACCGGCTAAAAACCGGAAATGTTTACAAAGTCACACATCAACTATTGGCATTATTATTAAATGGGGAAACAATAAATGGCACCTTAGCGCTCTTTAAGTCGGTTTAAGAATAAGCGATAGTCGTCGAATAGTCGTCGTAAGCGAAATCCAAACGGGGACTTCACGCGCCATTGCTGCTCAACAAGCCGAGGAGCCCGAGATATTAAACTGCTGAGTGGCCGGACCCAGATTTCTATGTGACATGTTATAGCCCGTCCCATATCTATTTCCTCACTTTCGTGATTAGGTTAATGTATATGTTTAGTAAGAGGCCTTTATGGGGAGGTTAAAATATTATATGTTTAATGATACATATCCCGAAATTTATGTTATTTGAGAGATATTGATTTGTCTTAGTCATTGGAGTAGAAGATAAAAGAAGAAGTATGTAAATAAATTAACGTAAATTTTAATTTCTGGTTACGGCCAAAATTTATTTGATAAAAAAGGTGTTTTCGATCACATTGCCTAATGAGTGGAAGGTTATAAAAGGGCTCGCGGTTTTCTGGTAAATTTGAAAGGGTTTTGTAGGGGCTATAAGTTGGAATTACCCAGTTTTAGATGTCGGTAGATTGACTGCCTATTTAACACTTTTAAAACCTGCATTCAACAAAAGTAAATCACATTAGAGTAAGTTTTATAATATGCTTCATTAATTGTAAAAACAAGAATGTAAGGGGAGAGGAGGTTCTCCTTACTAAGAAAACAAAAATAATAGAATATAATTAAAACTTAATCTGGAAATTATAAAGTTCAAGAAACTCTTAATATAAAATTAAACTAGAACAAAACACATGAAAAGCTTATAAAACATTAACCAAATAATTTATCTAAAAGGAATTAATAAATCAAAATTTTCTATGGCATCTGTGATTTCGAATGCCCGAAAATTCGAATGGGAGATGTTCCTCACCAGCTCACTCATACAGTTGTAAGACAACAAGACTATTATACAGCCACAGAACTACAGTCAAACGATAAATTCAAACGTAAAATTTTTTTATTTTTTTAATTTTGTTACTAAACCAATACCATAATTCCTACACAACACACAATATTAACTGCCCGGTTTTGATAATATTATTTAAGTGTTTTATTTGTTAAGAATTTCATTATATCCAATAATGAATAAGTTTTTATTTTGATTCAAATAGTACAAACATTTTCTTCGTAAATTATTCAAACACAGCACTAAATACTCAGAAACAAGCGGTGTAAGTACTTGTATATGCAAATAATAGTATGAAGCAACACATGTCGCGGAGAGTTAAGCCTTTGTTTACATCCTCCGCTTGACGCTTACAGTTCACAGAGTCACTGCGCTGATCATACAGAGATGTGAGGCGAGAGCTTCTGTAACGCAATCTTACCTGGATTAACTTAGACGATGTTTATTTAAACTTTATACTCGCAACAAAATCCCTTAACGCCACCCTGTTAGTTGAAACATTTTTTAATAAGTCTATTGTAACACGCTGTATATAAAATCGTAAATTTCTCTTCATATTTGCTATATTTTCTAGTTGTTATAATAGTGGAAATAGAGGAAGGAAAATATATATTTGGTGGTATAGGGGGCGAAGGAGAAGTTGGAATCTTATTATAATTACCGCTGCCCGTCGAGGTTATCATAATTATTATTATGCACATGTCTTGGCTTCCTTCTCGATTTCCCTCCATTGCCTCACCGGAACCCCACAAGCCTCACGAAACATGGCGACTTCTATCTCCCCAGTCTCCCCTATTTGATGCTTTTATGAACTCTACTACAATTCAATTTATTATTAACCAATTAAGTAACACTAAAAAAGACTCCAATTACTCACTTAATCTTTTTTCACATTTAACAATATTTTTTCATTTATCTACAACACAATGTTGTTATATTACTTTTGACAGTATTTTATTTAAATCCATTAACAAGTGCGCTTGGGAAAAATGTCACATGCATATCACTTATGTGATCGCTATATTGCATCAACTGAAAAATAGCACGCGACATGTTGCTATAAAAAGTTGAAATATATCGGTATCGCATGCCGGGATTATAGGAATATCTCAATCAGTGTCGCCGCCGATCTCGGCTGGCTCTGTGCCAGGTGCACATGCCACTCCTGTATGGCACCTATGACACTGTAAAAAACATGATACTGTATTCTAACTCGCCTGTGTCCTTGACTTTTATACCCACAGTAGCAGCGTACGTCAACGGGCTCTAGGATGATCGGGTCAATTCTTTTAATCACGTCTGGTATTTGATGTTTTTAACCAACGTAAGCAGTTCATTGTGTATACAATTGTATTCCAATTTTTACAAACAAACAATTGAAGGAACTTTCTATATAGATAAAAAAACAAGAGTAGTCTATGGACACAATATGGTTGGCGATACGTTCTGTTCTGACGTCTACTTCCCGTTCCGCAGCATCCTGAGTAAGTCTGTGTTCCGGAATAGTTCCACGTTCAGTTTAATAAACTTGTCCCTTCATGAATCATAATATAATACGATAATTTTCATTATATAGTTATTACGTCTATTGTATGAACAGAAAATGGGTAAAGTGTAGTTCCATGGCATTCCAGAAGACATTAGTAGTGTTCATTCGAGATCGACTGATATTATTCAATAGACATTTACGGAATTAGGTAGCTAGAGGCACCGTGTTCATATCAGCCGAATTCTTCTACAACGCACCATGGCACTATCTTATACAAAATCTATATTGTGTGTGTATTTCAAGCATAATTTCTCCTTTGGCTCGCATAACACCATAGCCTCAAGTTGTCACAGGCAAATTACTACCACGTATCAATATTGGTTGAGCTTATACAAGGGTTTGCTTAGCTAGAAGCAAGCAATTCATTAGTGAGATGAGCGCTCGTCGACAAACCGAGAACTTGTGCTAACGCTAGAGCCACAACTAAATGATAAACCTATAAACCAAATGGCTCAGGTATTGTATCAATTCAATTCTCCTTATGTGCACAAAATTATATATGCGTGTACACGCACCGTAAGTACAGTAAGTGTACGATTGCGTGTGTGTGTGTATACATTTACGTTATACGACCTTTTTCAAAATCTTGTTTAACCCTCGCTGTTGAGGCTATCATCTATCTAACGACAAATATCATAACTGTAAAACTTTGTGGAGATTGGACGTGACTTTTTCCGCTCTTATTAATCAAATTTTTCTGTAAATTCATCCTCATTAAAGTGAAATAAATGCCGTCTCTATTACAACATTTTTAAATCAGATTAACAATACCTACATGATTTGCTGAGATGTTCAAAGACGAAATAGGCTCATTCGTTAAAGGCACCGACATAGCCTAAATAATTAATATTTTTTTATACCTGCCAACATGCTTAACTACAGCGCCTGTAAAAAAACAGTTAAGGCTACCGAAAGAATTGTTTGCACTCTTCATTAGTTTTTTTTTATATTTTATAAGGTCGAACGAGCATTCAAAGCCTTTTAATAACGCTATAAATTATATACATCAGTATCAATGTAAATACTCAGACAATTTGATTTCTGGACTTTCCTGTCCAATTGGCCTTTGAAAACTTATGAACATGTTACAAAAATATCATATAAGCGACAGCTTCACCCCGTTCTACCCTCTGATTCAACTGTAATGTAGCATGGCACTATATCTTACTAAATTATAACAATATATTAATACTTCTATGTTTAGTATTACAGACAGATAGAAACGATGTGTCGTGTTGCGCCAGAAATAACCACAAGCAAAATAAACACGCGAGATTCTCGCACGTGCGGTTAACACAAATTTAAATAAAACCCGTGCTGTTTGTCTCTAATGTACTGAGATATACAGAAAGCCTGTTTTTTTCCTTCATCTAAAATCATTATATGCGTATAAAAACATTAGATAATATTTACTTTATTATTTAAAAACCGATTGATGTAGTGTTAACCTAAGCGTGCTGCGCATGTAATGCCAAGAGTTGTGTTGTGGAAAATATAAATATGGACTAAATTCCTATTAAATACTCTGCATGCCATCGAATATCATTTCAAGATAGTTATAGGTAAGTGAAATCATAAGTGATGTAATAAGTAGTATCAAATCTGTAATCTGCACAATTGATTTTCTTCTCTTCGAACCACCAATAGGCTACCGGAAACCCATAAAGCTAAAGTATATCCGTTTCTAATAAATCGATTTTGTCTGCATTTTCGTATGGCACCATTACTTTTTACAAAAACATTCAAATGATTACTCCTACAATTAGCACATTTCATTACAAAATCACTAATATAAACTATAAGAAAATACAACTTTTGCTACTAATTTCATACATAACTGTGCACATATTTCAAACTATTTTATCAATTGTACACATTAACTTGCTACCATTATTTGAATTGCGAAAATTGCCTCCCTTCTTGGGAAATTTACCCAAATTTATCTATGCTAATGTAGAGTGAATTACACGATACAACGTGATTACGGTGAAATAGTTTACTTTAGAAACCTTGTAGTAGTTAAGTGCTGCGGTAGAAACAATCATAAACTACCAAACAAAATTAATGTCAGTGGAGCCCAGCAGTTTCATTCGAATAAAAATAAAATCATTGTCAACGCACTAAATATGGCTGTAGCTTAGATCAATACTTATTCAAAAAGTATCAAAATTTTTAAATTTTCATAGTATCTCTAATATCATAGGTTAATATTAGTAGATACTATAAAGAGGTAGGTATGCTCTACAAGTATTAATGAAGAACGTACGTTTTATAAGTTTCTGGGTTTTCGTAAGAGGTAGTGCCACACTGCATGCTTCCATGCAACCGAAATGACCCGGCTCGACCGAGGAGGTACCTCTCGCTTACACGAGACCGGCGTAAAGTGACTGTTGTGCTATCGCGTTTCGTGTGGTGTGTAAGTAGTCGGTGGCCCATGGAGGTGGGAGGAGGAAGGAGGACAGCGCATCTGTACAGCCTGTATGCGGATGTCTATGGGTGTCGCGCGTCGGTAACATGAAAATGGTTCCGACTGCTCGTTTGCCCCTATATACCATAAAAAAAGACAAAGTAGTGGTCTAAGATCAACCATAGAAGATGGGAAGACAATCTCTTTATAGCGAGTGCTCTTAGTTGGATAAGTTTAATAGGACATCGACAATCATGGTTTTTATAAAGTACCACATATTATTATGTTACAAAGACCAAAAACCTGTCTATGGCAGAACTTGAAAGGCAAGAGGTAGTGTCATGCTCCAATGCAGCCGTTTTAGACCAGCACGAACAGAGAGAACGCGAATCACAGGAT
The DNA here is from genome assembly GCA_001625245.1 of Calycopis cecrops. Lineage (NCBI taxonomy): Eukaryota > Metazoa > Arthropoda > Insecta > Lepidoptera > Lycaenidae > Calycopis > Calycopis cecrops. Next base: position 26,525 of record LUGF01042049.1, read on the forward strand.
GCGTTAAAATATATTAAAATCAGTCTTGTTAGTTGTTTTTCGTGTTAGACTTTGGTTACTTTATAAATGTTTTGCAGAAATTATGAGATTTATTAATTTGTAATTAGATAAGGTGGAGAAATTATAGGATTTTTACTACAAAGCAGCTAAATGCGTCCGACAGCTCAAAACAAATAATAACTAACTACAATATTATTCTACTACAACTTACCGAGACTAAGACTAAAATTATTTTAATAGAAACTTCCATGTGAAATATTTTGATATAGTAGTAACTAGTGTGAATAAAAAGTAACAATTTAATTACTTGCTTAATAAATATATAAAAAAGGTCGGCATAGTTGTTTTTGAAAATTCTGGACATTAATTAGGTTATGAATAATTATATAATTTACTTAATCGGGTTTGTTTTTTCCGACTTTAATTTTTGAATTATCAATATTTAATAAAATCCAGACAATGATTTTACTTATATGATTTAATTAATAACAAATAAATTAAAGTGTCTACCCGAGTTTAAAATAACTACATATTTGTTATGTTGTTTTGTGTTTTATTTTTAATAGATTTAATATCGCAAGGGATTAACTACACATCATTTCAAATACTGATAATCCGTCCCGACTACACAAGCAAAGATCACTGACAGCACCAAACTAAATATAAATTTATGTGTGATGTAAGCTAACGCTGCATACGGCTCATTATTATAAAACAATGTAGTTTGAGCAGTTGCGGGGGATCCAAAGTGACAAAATTTGTGCACACTTTGTCTACCAGTGAATTGCGGGACCGAGTTATAAACTATAAGCGAACTTATGATTTTATCAGTTGAAAATTTCAGTGATCCAGACTTTTAATAAACTATTATGATACCATAAGTTAACGTGTATTATACTGAGCGTAACTTAAACAATTAATAATAAACTTTTTGTATTAATTCTACTATTCGTCAATAAAATAACAGTAACATTTTTTATTCGTTATAAAAAGTATATGTACATTCGTTATAAAAAGTATATGTATAAGAAAATAATTATAATGATATAAATAAAATAAAAAAATACGATCAGTTTCGACTTTTCAAAATTATTATCACCACCCATTAAAAAAGGTAATACTAATATAGGTTTATGAAAATTGATACCAATATAATACCTACTACTCCTACTATATACTGTCGTACTACTTACTCTTCCTAAAATATACTGGGACTTTCCTTTACCCACGTAACTTTTCGACTCTTTCATCAGGTAACACTTCCCCATAACAATTATCCGGGTGTTGGTATGCACCACAAGCTACGACTGCTTGTTTACCCTCTTATACATTAAATAAAAATGTATCCACTTGCTCTTAATCATTCCCGCTTAATTCCTGTGACTTAAGTCAATTATGAAACCCTATTGTGTTGCCAAATTGCCGCATTTGCTTGCGCAGCTAATTTGACAGCGCCTGCGTGTCACTACCAATAATCATATCATTTACTTTGTAAACGCTTACGTAATTCTACTTAATGGCATTATTAGCCGTCGCGTATGAAATATAATTTAATAAAATACTATTAGTATATTAGCAGCACATACAACTTTGTCAGGCTTGTTTTAAGCTTACCAGAGAAAAGTTTATTAAGAGGTAATGCCACGCTGCATGCATGCATGCCGTATTGGACCGCCGTGCCGTGACCTCTCGCCCACACGACACTCGCGTAAAGTGACAGCTGTGCTGTGTTCGTGTAGGTAATCGCCGTTATACGTAGGTCACGCTATAAGTTTTGCGTAACTCAAAAAAACAACATGTTATGACCAAAATTTTATGTTAATTATTGCTTTTCAAAATACCCTCCTTTACATTTTAAACATTTTTTCATGCGATCGAACCATTTTTTATAACAGGAGGACCACAGATCTGAAGGCAGGTTTTCTACGTGTTGATTGAACGCTATCACTGCCTCTTCGGAGTTGGTAAAAGTGAAACCTCTCATCAAATCTTTGATTTTGGGGAAAATACAAAAATCACAGGGTGCTAGGTCGGGGCTATGCGCAGGATAGGTGACGAGTTGAAGTGTGCGCGCAGACACGTCAAGTGCACTCTCTACTCCCTTATTCTCATATTCCGATGGGACGGCAGTTCGACACGACCGGAGAGAAATCAGGCGCAGGACCTACGGCTTAACGTGCTCTCCGAGGCATGGGAGTGTTACACGGCCAACTTCCTGACTCCGGACCGTTATCAGAAATTAATAAATCCCAATAACACATTTTAGTCTGTCCCGGGATTCGAACTGCTTACCATTAGACCATTTATTCAGTACTAACTGTTAAAAAAAGATGATTGACTGTCATCAGTTGAATGATGATGATGAATAAAGGTTTGGTTAATTATACTAAGATGGCATGTCCAAGCAATCTTTTTTTCCTAGGAAAACGAGCGCTTCTCTGAGATCACACAAATATTATTTGCTTTGTTACACTAGCCTAACCTTAGTATATAAGTGTGCCCTCACCTTAACCTCATATTAAATCATTTAATCAATTATATTAGAAACCCAGTGTGCATACAGCCTTATTTCACTGTGCCGCACACGGTGGAAGATTTCAACATCATTTCGGCGGAAACATCGAAGACAGCAGAAAACGACCACCTCATCGGTGGCCGACCCGTGGAAACCATTCATTAACTTCACATCAGTTAGGGATCACTCTTTTAGTTATAATTTAATTGTAATAATTATTTAATAAAGTATTATAAGTAAGTTGCCTTTTTTTGTCATCTGCGGCTGCAACAATCTTAACTGCTTCATTCATTCGTAGTATTTATTTCGATTCGTATTGTATTTATTTTCTAATAATTGTATAATATTTTTCTTTTGTCTTTTTTTTTCGCATCACCTTCTATTTATTTAAGTTTTTTATATTTTTGATGTGTAGTTGAGTAACACTATGTACTATGTGACGAAATCCGTGTACTTTATACTGAAGATGAAATATGATATGAGATGATCGAGTATAAGAACAATATTATTCAAATTTATCAAGCGTAAATATTTCCGAAATATCCGAGTAGAAACAGTGATGATCAGCAATTCAAAAACTTCAAACAAACATACATAAAATTTTTATTAGCTTCTGAATCTAGTCTAGCACATCGGTGTGAAATAACGCGAGATCCACTTCGTCGCGAAGCCCTCAAGTGGCCGTCCTCGAGGTTGTGTCTGCGCATAGTTTACCAGCGATATTCTGCCAAGCTCTTACTGTTTCAGGACTAGGTAGTTATGTATGATTTCTTATTAATGTACACATTTTAAGAAATGTTTATTTCTTAAAATGTGTTTTATTCGCTTATTGAAATCTAAAGCTTTTATTTAGATTGTACATTTAATTACTCCTGTATTCTGGCATTGAAACTGTATACTAGGAGGCAGATTCCCGATATATTGGATATAGTAAGGTATACCCCAAAGTTTTCAACCATCAATCATTCATATTTTTTGGATTACAAAATATTGTTATGTTATTAAAGATATCTGTGCTTTGACATTTTTCAATACCGTTTAATAGTATTTGTAAGAGTACATCAAGGACGTTAAAAAAAATTTAACGTCCTTGGAGTACATACAAACTTTTGCATTTGATTACAAATGCAAGTATTAAACTTAGAAAATGTTAAAAGAAAGCACAGTTACAGTTACAGTACTGTAACTTAAATACCTAAAATGCACAATATACTGTTTGAGTAACCTAACACGTCCATTATACTCAAGATATTCACTGTGGCAGTGTAACAATGGTACCATATAATACTTGATGACGTAACGCGTATCTTCACCGTGTCGGCTCGGTGAAGCCTCCTTGAGTTTCATCTCGACCTCCTCCGCCCCCTCAGACGAGGGTCAGTAGTAAAAATAAATTCACTCTCAATAGAGCTCCTAAAATAATATATTGACAGCAACAATGTATCAATCGGAATCGAACCGATAAAATATCAAATCAACAAACGAACGTATTGCTCTAAAAAAACAGACAATCAAACGAGTTGTCGGAGGTCTTTGAAATAATCGCTCATAGAACAGCTCAATTATATATTATATTATATTTAGGTACATACTTATTATTCGAGATACATACTTATCACAGATATCGAAATAGTTCATTTTTTCATTTTGTAGAATAAAATGATAAATCACTGACTACCTTCTCTCACAGACATATTTTGTCAATAGGAGTCAAGTTATAAATACGGTAGAAGATGAAGAGCGACCCACATCACTATGTAATGCCAAAGAATTAAATAATAATGTGAATGTTTATAAAAAGCAAGTCCCACTTTGAGGTAGATACCTAAGGAATGTTGTAAAGGTAAAAAGAGTCTCGAATATCGGTTTTCATATAATAATTAATAATAGTTTTCTTCGACGATAATTAATAAGAAAATAATATGGAAACATGAATTCGAGAAAATATTTTTAAAAGGAGCATGCATGACCTCATACAGAATATAAAAACGCATGTCTCACCTTATAAAAGTTACCCTAAATTCGACGTTAAATATAAATTACCCCAAAAATGATATTTCTAAAAATACCTCGGCGATATTTATTGCAGCCATAAACAGGCTTTTGTGATGGCCTCCTGATAGTTAAAGTATGTTGGTCAGTTCAGTGGCACAGAAGGTTTATCTAAAATATATTCGAACAATGGATTTTTAGGTAAAATTGGCAGCTTTTTTTTTAAAATAAATCTAAATGTCCAAATATAATTTTCTAAACGTTTTTTAAAGTAAATTATTAATTATTGAGTAACAATGTAGTGGACTCGTATGGAATTTAAAATCAATTCCACAACTTCATTAAAATAAAGCCTAAAATTTCATAATTTATGTATCCAATTTACGTTTATAGAGCCAGATAGAGGGTGGAAAGTATTACTAAAATTATATTCTGTCACAAAAAACAAATCTTACATCTTTTACCGATCCTCGTTGCTTCTCTTCACATGTATTCTTTATTGGCCGGGTGTCTAATTGTAGAAATAAGGTTTAGCCCATGTCCTGCCAAATATAAATTTCTTTATATTTTAGCAAATGATTCATCGACATCGGCCCAAACATTTTAGAGATTTCATCATCATGAACAAACGGAATAACAAACAGAGTAACATAAATTATAATATATTGCATGGTATGAGTATTGTAAAAATACTACTCTGGGATATTTTAATTTTATTTATTATTTCATATTACTATTACAGGAATAATATTAGTAAATTTAAGTGACGGGATACCCGTAGATCGTATTGGTTATCTTCCAGGTGGATCTCCGGAGTTGATCACTTAAGCCGCTTAATCCGATATCCGTCAATCATAATAATCTATATTCTGGCAACGTTTTCTTTGTTGGAATCTTTACATAATATTCCAGTACAATAATAATAATTTTCACCGTATGTGTAGAATATGTAATCGAAAAAAAATACAGAAAGAAAATATATTTCATTGGGGCATTCGCTATTTTTATTTAACTAAAATTATCGTTTCTTACACGCAAAATAATCTTCTACATAAGTTAACTGCCTTATTTACGAGTAACAATATTTTACTATAATTTACTCAGTTGAAACCGGAATCATTCTGAAAAAAAAATAAGTTAGTAAACTAAGTAGTTACATTCAAATTACTATAAACATTAAAAGGAGCCAGCTAACGTCTGCCCGCAGTGAAGTCGTCGCAGCTGACGTCCCGCGAGGCCGGCGCTTATCAAATCGCTTTCATTTTAATACTTCATGTGCATGAAACGCATTCACGTTGAATACCTCCGTACGATGAACACCGCCTGCGATATTAAATAACGCTCGTAAATATTATTTTTTTTTATTTTTACATTTGGCATTAAACCTTTATTAAAAAGTAGATAGCAGTAATTGCTCTCATATCATGACAACTATATTAATATCGCATTTCGATGGAAGTACAGAATGCCAGCGCATCCCCATAAGCATTGTGTATGATAATGGACGTATAGTATAGATAGCTCGTATTGCTCGTTTTTCCTTTATGCCAAAAAACAGAAGTACCTAGCTATAATCTATTGACATGATAATTATATATTAGTTGTTTTAAGCTTTCACGATTTGTATTCATATTTATATACTGTAAACGGGATTTAATCGAGTTATAAAATTTACCTCGGCCGTAATGCAACGGTCGTGGTCACGAGTAGACTGATGCTCCGCGGTGTCATTGTCTCGTAGCCGCACGAGTTCTTCGAACGATCAACCGCGGGTAGTTTGAGGCCCGGGAGGTGCCTTTCATTCATATGGTTTACTGATTACCTCACTTCACACAACTTACTGTAGGTCTTTGCCTAAAAGTAAATGAGAGAAGAGATTGGATGGGAAGGGATTTGTGGTTGTTAACCGAAAGTTTCGTTAAGTTGGATGCCAATGGTGTTATGTTTATCTAAAACGTGATTTCATCAAAAACATTCCCGAAATTAACAACCTGCTCTTATAATTAATGAACGATGTCGAAATAAAGTACCCTTAGTATTAATCTGTGCCCTTAGTGTCGCTCATAAGAGGATGCGGGGCTCTTGATTGTACTGTTCAATAAGAGAGTCACAATTACAGGCCAACGGGCAATTAAATTTCATTGGTTTTCAGAACCGCGACCTAAAAAATTTTGCATTCAAAAATAAAGATGAGATATTCATTCAATTCATATTGCACGTGACAATCTTGTAACTTAAGGATTCATATTAAATTATTTGGGCTGGCTACATGGAGCGTGAACAGTGAAGTCATGCGCGAGTTGCAAGTCTCGAGCACTGATCTCGATGTAACTGGAGAGCTGATACTGTACTTTATATTGATTATATTGATGCTACTTTGACAATCATTAGCACCCGAGCTACTTATTCGTAAACTAAAATATAACGTACTTTTAGGCGTTGATAATTTCCAATGTTTTATATGATATGAGGGCCAAAAGAACAGTCACCAAATAGGTCCCTTGTAATGACTGCAGAATACCATGATAGACCTCTACACAATTGTTTTACAGACGCATTGCTTTCCTTCTCTCATGAGCAATACAAAAAATAAAAATATAGCGCCCGTTCCATTTTCAAAAAAAAAAATCTGAAACTTGAAGCATGTGTTATATCCTCATTTTAGCAGTCTTCTACAAATCCAATAGGTATTTTCTGCTGTTTTTAGTTTAAAGATCAGTGGTGTTCGGTAACGAGTGGAAACGCGGCGACTACATCTCAAAGCGCTGCAGCTGGTCATTGTGATGCAGAGCGACGACCGAATCAGATATTCGTTTACAAATTGTAACGTGCCTTATCGCGGATGGAGGCTCTCGGTGCCGTAATCACATCGTACGTCTTGCAAGTGAAATGTATTTCTATTACACTAAATTTTGTCTAAAATATATTTCGATGATGTGAAGGTCCAATTATCACTAAATGTTATTGTCAACTGTCGATATTTATAAATTGACTCCGATGAATTGTTTTCATAAACGAGACATTTTTTTAGTATAAAAGGCGTAAGTAAATATTTTTCGTACATTAAAAGGAAAAAATAGTAAGACAAATTTGGCTGGCACGTACCTGTACCTATACAGTTGGCCTGGTACCTCTCGCTCACACAATATAGCGAAAAAGGTCGTCTTCCAAGTCTGGGTGGGTTGAGAGGCGAACCTCATGCATGTAACGAGTTTCAATAGTAAAGTAATTAAATCCTAAAACCATTACTCTACTTTCCTGCTGGTTTTAACCAGCGAAACGGCGAGCAAACATATATGTGTTTGCTTGTTCCTATAATAAATATTTTATCATGTTAAAAACCGTAAAGTACCCAACTACATAAGGTGCCAAGCTCTGAATAAATCACATAAATATTCCCTGTTTGGAGCCTCTTAAATACTACTGAGAGAATTAAAAGTCTTCATAGGAACTTTACTCAATATTTATGGCTGAGATTAATATGTGACATGTGTATTTTCCTTCATAATTAATTTTCAATAAGGCATATTAGAGTAAAGGATATCGACGTCTAGTTTGTTCTCTCTTCCAAAGGATTTCCTTTTATATTATTTACACAACATTTGAACAACATGAGTCACGGTCACAAAAGGAGGGCTTACACGGAATGGGACGTCCCGCCGCGTCCCGCTGTGTTCCGCTGTCCCGCTGTGTCCCGGTAATTAGCCTCTCTGTTTCTGCCTCTTTGTGCTCGTAATGAACACCACTTCAAGTCTTCTCCACGCTGCTGGTGGGTTACACAAAGCAGGTTGTATAATTATGGTAGCGGAGTCTTTGTTGGTATCTCGTTTTGAACACGAAATCACATTTTTCCTTTGTCGTCTCTTCAACTAGGTTTTATTGGAATATTCATATTTGTATTAGCTGTAACTTAAACTAGCAAAACTGCCCTGTATTTTCAGGATGACTACCGACGCCCACAGATATCCGCATAATGCAAATGTATATCCCTCTTTCTCTGCTCTCCTCCAATGAGCTACTGGAAACTCCCCCACCTCTGAGTTATGTTTGCCACGTACTTCAAATGTCGTAACCCCCAGAATTTAATCCAGAAATTTGGCTACATACAGAACGTAATAACATTCGGCGAGGGTTGTCCTGCCTCAGGCGTCCTTCAGGGACTACGACCAAGGGTCGCGTCGTTGTAAAAAAATACTTTTTGTAACAAATAGTGGCCCGTAACCTCACTAATTCGGAATCTTTGTATTTATTATGTGAGGGGCTAAAGGTGACTGTAGTAAATTACTGCTAACCTAAATACAGCCGTACAATCAGTCGACATGCGGTTACGATGCTCCTCCCAACCTCTAGATAGACTCCTCATGTGCTATGATACTGTTACAAAGTGACAGCAGACGTTTTTCGCGCGGTGTGCGGCTTTTTGGTGGCTCATTTAGGCGGGGGGATAAGAGCGCAAAGGATCTTTATAGGTGTAAGTAGACACAAATGCGTGATTGTCTCTTGTACTAAAAATATGCACAACTTTGTTTAACGGACTATAATCTTTAAACGACAGTGTATACCTGGTCGTCAAGATCCCGCTGCAATGCAGCAATCCCAGAGTCAAATTGCACCCTCAAATCTTCCACATTACATAATCACGAATTTTGTAAGAGGTACATACACATTACTTGTAAGTGATACTGCCACATTGCATGCTTGCGCCTTGCATGCAGCCGAATTGGGCCAGCACGACCGGGGAGGTACCTCTCGCTTACACGAGACCGGCGTAAAGTGAGGTGAGAAGAGAAAGGAGGGTAGCACATTTGTATAGCCTCTATGCGGATGTCTAATAATGGGCGTTGTGTCATAACATTGGCTCCAACTGTTTGCTTGCCCCCTTATATCATATTAAAAAAAAACACGTTCTCGACGCGACACCGGTCTGTCACACCAGGAAGTAGTTACACAGATATTGCCGTTGAAGTCTGGATTTATCTTTTATTGCTGCTCTCTTGGCAGGCCGACCAGAAGTTACATAAAACTGGACAGAAAGGCGCGAGAAGTACAACTTCGCAGAAGTTAGTAAGCAATCAACTTCGTCCCTTGTTGGAAAAAGTGTTTGCAGGCGTCTAGATAAACAAATTGCGACTTTTATTAGGCCATTTGCTTTTATCTAATAACTACGCACTAAGTATAAGATCGCGTTATAATTTTAAACCTTGAAAAGGATTTACAACGCATCGGCACCTTAGGTATGCGTCGTTAATACTCTTCCCATTGGAGAATCTTACCGCACTAAAATATCTCAAAATCAATGTAAACTAAACGATCTTGGTATCCAGAACCTTTTACCGGCTCAAAAAATCTCGCGATAGTTGTGCATCATCAACAAACGTCATGATACGCTACAGAATAACTGTCGAATCGTAATATTCATTACGATAGCAGATAAGTGACGAATTAGCATAAAACAAACAAAACCATAACGTTGAAGTACATCACTAAATAGTTAGTACAAACTAAATAAGCTAAAGGAAGTAAAGTACTCTTGTTATGTCTCTACATCAGGCACATATTTTATAAAACCTAAATGTAAGAAAAAGTCTCTGAAAGTTACATCTCATAGGTTAGCTTAAGGATAAAGTACGGCGTAGATACTTAAGCCGGTATAAATCTTCAACATGGAGACAGTATGCAATGATCGATTAAATCCGGCTCAGGAGTACTTAGACTCAAACTTTGTTGTAGAACTATGGGATCTTAGGCTTTATGTTAAGGTTGGAGAAAAATACCATTGCAATAATTTGAAAAAACCTTATGTTATTGTTAAAATAATAAAATAGTATAAACTTGGACTGGTCATGTTAACAATATTAAGAGAATGCTTAATGTAGTTGCACAGTTTTTGTTTTAAAAACGTCACCTATATTCACGCCAACAAATTCACGTGTTCAAACACTTTGTGGCGGATTTTAAATTTGTCAACTTATACAGGAGAGTATTGTACAAGATTCCTAGTTGACACCTCCTCGACGGATCTCCACCTTGTCGTGGTGAGGGGGATCAGTAGCCGTAGCTTGGGCAACCACGGTGAACCAAGAGGGACCCCGGGTGGGGACGCGTCGGGTGCGCTTCGCTAGGCCCGCAGAGGAAGAGGAGATGCGGTGTGTCGTTGCCGTCCTCTCTGTTCTCTGCGGCCGTTTAATAGTTGGTCCGCCGCTCAGCGGATGGGACCAGCCAATGCCGGAGTCCTCAACCCGTCCCTCTGAATCAGCAGACGGCGGCGTGGATTTGGACCAGCGTGGTGTGCTCCGTTGGAGCATTGAAACCAGGGGTTAGGATGGGAACTTGACCCCATTGCAAGGTTCCAACGTGGAGTAGGGACTGTTCAAAGGCAGCCGGACAGTCCCCAAGGAAGAGGAGTCTGGCCTGTTCACCAAGGCCAGCCTGTCGCTGGAGGCGCCCTGTTGCTTTCAGATCCGGGGCCCTCCAATTATAGTGGCTGAAGGCACACGCAGGGGTTTAGTCGGTAGGGGCGACCCAGTTGTCGAGACCGACACTGTACCTGGGAGCCACCCAGGGTAGCGTGCGTAAAGGCATTCCCCTGCGTCACCAAAAAAAAGGTTCCTAGTTGACAAGGCTGTCAGGTATCAACTAGATATAACCGTGTTTAAGTGACGTGTCATTTACATCTGTTTGAGTATCAACGTGCTGACGGCTAACGAGCGCTGGCGCTGCGACGCGGTAATTACTTATACATCGGCGAATGTCTTACAGCTCGGGCCATTAACGAGCTCACGCGTGGAGTAATTATAAATTATATTGAAGATATTTACAGTCTTAAAATCATAAAAGAGGTTGGAGGTTGAGCCTAGATTAATAGTATTAGAAATAAGTAAAGCAAACGTAGTACCATCGCGGCATCGCCGCCGCATACGGCTGACAAGTTGGGGACGGAATGATCTCCCGCTCACACCACACCAATGCAAAATTACAGCTATGCTTTCGTGTTTCGTGTAGTGGGTTACTTTCATGGTCCCGGGTGGTCCTTTGAAAGAGAAAGTGTAAGCAACACTACTGCACAACCATTTGGCGGATGTTTATTGACATCAGTAATCGCAGGAAGGTTCCGATTGCTTGTTTACTTAACTTATTAAATAATGACCAAGCCCAAGATTGATTTGTATTAAATCTATTCATATTCAATATAATTTCAGGTCAAATATCATGGAATACAATTTTAATTCAAGTAGTTAAAGGAAGGGGAACAAAGGGAATTGTTATCCAAATCATGAACTGGCGTGGTGGCGTAACGCGTAGCTTATCCGATGTTCGGTCACTGTTGTTTGGTCACTGATGCCGTATGCATCAGTGACCAAACAACAGTGACCGATATATATTATATATCTTTTGGCAATACGCGTACCTACTAATGGCAAAAGGCTTTATTAAATAATAAAGAGGAAATTGGAATTCGAAATTCAAATTATCTTTACATTCAATGTATTCTTTAATCAAGCGTGTAATAAATATTAACAAAGTAAATTTTCCATCATCCACCCCATGTCATTTGTGAAGTTAATAGGATCGGATTTCTGCTTTCCCCCAACACGTAGACATTTTAATTCCTTAGTGTCTCTCCTCTTTCGAGTCGAGATAAGAGAAATAATTTGGCCGTAGTACCACAGGGACGCGTCCAAAACATACAATCGACTTGTATGAATTTGGAACGTAATCCATTTGCTACCTTTTCTTGTTCACTTTTAAATATATAGTGTCTGATTTATATTCATGGCTGATCTGTATAAATTGTTTAGACGCCCATTCTAAAAAAAATATTTTTAAGGAAATATATCGTCAAAAGCAATCTTATCCACGTCTATAATTATAATTATCTACTTATAATAATATGATAAAATGAATTATTACTTTAAGAAAATAAAATTAATTCGATATGTACTTTTGTAAAGTCTAAATATTCTTTGACCTATAATATCTTATTAGGTCAATTGCTAAAAAAATGTGCCTCTTACAAACTTTATTTTAGTTTTTTGTAAGTGCGTGAATTTTACAACGCACGGAAATCCGACACCCCACGCATTGACAGATAAGAGATAAGAATGTTATTGTGGTTTTTGGCGTGTAGCATCTATATAGGTAATATTAGCAGGCGTACGTCACTCGCTCGAGGTCACGCGTTTTATACCTACGGCTCGGGCTATCTTCGAAGATATCGGCGACACAGGGCCGTCGCACGCTCGCGCATTCACCTAATAATGTGCACTGTACGATTTTCGCGTTTAGTAAACAATGCCGAAACCAAGTAACAATTGTGAAGTGCATGGGTATAAAAGTAAAAAAAAAAAACAATGAAAATCGTACCGCGTTTAGATGCACGTATTATAAATATTTTTTGTGTTTTTGATGTGTTAGATACCTATTTATTATTATACGTACTATATTTCCAAATACTTGCTTTTTCAAATACTTATTCAAGTTTCTACCTGTTTATTAATATCGAGTAAAGAATGCTTAAACATTACTTTTGTTGTACGGGAGCCCATATTTGATATTTACTTAATTTTTATTTAATTATTATTTATTCTGTGAAAATTTCAGCGTTATAACTATCATGGTTTATAAGATACAGTCTAGTGACAGACATACAGCGGAGGCTTAGTAATAGGGTCCCATTTTTACTTTTTAGGTACGGAAACCTAAAACATACATGTATTGTATATATAAATATTATGTAGGTACCTACTACGTACTTAGGTACTTATTTTTTCTAATACCTACCCGTTGCTTTTTTTATAGTACCTATAGGGGACAACGATCAGCCGGAGCCAAAAAGAAGTCAATTAAAATTCAAACTTTTTTATTATCTATTATTTATCCGTTTTTATTTGTGCTATGGATTATTCCATCTAAAAACATCTTTAGTTTCGTACTGAATAATGTGTATACATCTATTAGACTAATTCACGACTAAAAATTATTAATATTTCACAATATTTGTTAAATATTACTAAAATCATGTTACTACCAACCCTTGCGCATTTGTTCTATGACGTGTTTGCACGTAAGCCATACAATCTGCATCTCTATGCAAGCGTAAATAAGGTGCATTTTTCTTCGCTGTGAACATGAGCGAGATTTTGTAGGTAATTATAGCGGTAGGTATTGACACTTTTGTATGGGAGTGAAGTATCTGTTAAGTTTATTAATCTGTGATATTAGCTACTACTGTTATAAGGCTTTAATTTTCTATTGAACATAAATCAATTAAATGGCAGCATTTTAGCGCTTCATAAATTGTTATTAAAAGAGCAGAACTGTGTGTGAAGATTACTTATTAGCGCCAACACAAATTATAATTTACGACTTCTATTCTATTTTCATTTATTATCTCCTGTGTTTTTATGGAAATAATAAATATTTAAATGCGTGTATAAATATTCATGTGACGTTTTATTATTTCAATATCACGGTTTGTGTGTTGTATTTTCAGTTACATTTAGACCATTATTTAAATCCCATTTTAGTCCTAAAATGAAATGAAAATGATTTCAGGGATCGAATCTACTAAGTATTAGCAGCGCCTCGCGTTTTCATACAAAAATTGGCTAACTTCTATAGGTACTATAGGTTCATAACAAAAAATCTTAATAAACCTACTTATTTGTTTTAATTTAAACAATTAATTTTGGATTTTAAAAAGAAACAAGGGGGTTTACTAGTAGGCATTTACGTATTTCGCATCTTTAAGCTCCATCGCTAGAGCAACCTAATCTGAATCTAAATATTATAATTGGCAAGCTTCATGTACTATGTAGTACATGAAGCTTGCCAATTTAATTGTTCTACGTCATATATGTTTATGGATAAATATTTGCATTTACCAAGCATGGTGATTGCAGTCGTCTATATACATAATACGCCCACAAAACTAGGCGTCTAACAGACGTGTTGCCTTTAAAAAGGAGGCTATTTTCTTGAAGTCTGTATTGGATCAGAAATATCAAGGACAATTTGTTAAGACAGTACATTAGAAGTTTAAAAAGCAAACTAGTAGAAAATGGATTTTCTTACACTGAATTATAGTTACATAACTCAATATCCAAATAATTTTAGGTTAAAAGAGGGACTCGAAAATGTATGACCTCTAAATAACTCCATCTATCTTCAATCAAATCATTAATTATACAAGACGAATTAGAATCTTCCATCTCAGAGAGTGCTAAGTGTATTAGCCGCCAAGTCATGAACTTGATGAAGTGTGAGTCGATTTGATGGATTGATTATTATCTAGTAATAGATTTGGTGCATCACTCGGGGAGTCTGCAGATTATGCATGAATTTGCAGTGTTATTCCAGATATACAGTTTACTGGTTAATAATAATAATAAGTAATAATAATAATAATAAGTAATAAGTAACTTTATTTGCTAGAAAAGTGAGTAGGTACAAAGGATCTTATGGTTACTACTTACTTAACTCGAACTATTTTTTGTTAAAAATTTAAAAAATTGGAATTATATTTTTAGAATTTAATTCCTAAATTGATGTTAAAATAATATCCTTCTTAAAATAATATAAATAAAATACTTTTCCGAGTCGAGCGTATGGTCAGCCGGTGTTACATGAGCATTTGGTTATGTCATACGAGCCAGTTGAAGCTTTTTGGTGACTAACAAGGCCCATATACAACCGCACAATGAGAAATTATAGGATATAATTAAAGTTATTTACATGTCTATGGAGATCAAAAGTCATTAAAATATTCCTGATGCGTTTTTCCGTCTTTAAAACGAAAACAAAATACTTCATATATAAGAGAAATTGTAAAATTTATAACACTGTCCAAAAATATACGGTAATTTAATTTAGGGGCACAGACATAAACAAAGAAAAGTCAACAAATTTATATACTTACCTCTCTTCAAGTCAGTATAAGTTATCCTAGAATAAACCGATTGAGAATTCCTTTAAAGTAAAGGCTTTAGAGGACGTCGAGTATTTGACTTGGTGATAGAAACGGGCGCGTACACGAGCAGCTCGGTCGGGTTGTCAGCTGCCGAGCGGTGACTGTTTGAACAACACTCCATCCCTGTGAATTTAGTTAGAGACTAGACGTAGAGCTAGAGACATTTGTGATAAATTTTAATTCAATGTTTGACCGAGAAAAATATACCAATTTTATCGGTAAGATTAAAAACATTTTTTTTTCTTCATATACAAATTAAGGAAAATTCAGATATTCCCTTATATTATATTACGTTATAGGTTTTTTTTTTATTTTTTCATCTGTTTATAGGTTTATAGATTATAATTTTAAAGAAATTTATCAATCTAGCAAACCGTTATGTGGCAGAGTTTAAACATATTGGGTAATTTACATTAACAAAATGCGTTATTACTTCAAAAAGTAAAACTCTGAATAGTTAAAAGTAGTGTTTAAGTTAAAGAGATCAGTTTAGTAAGAGGTAGGGTCATGCAGCTGAACTAGGTCGTCATGACCGAGCGGCACCTCTCACTCCCACCGTCCCACGATACCGCCTCAAATTGACACCTATGATGGATTTCAAACGATTTGTGTCAGTCGACCGTTGGGTTGGGAAAGGAAGGTTATACGTTTGGGTAATAGCCATGCGGAAATTTGTAGGCGTGATAGCAAGTATTACATATTAATTTATGCGTCACAGTCATCAAAAGATTCCAACTTTTCGTTTGCCCCAGATAACAAATAATAAAAACCGGCCAAGTGCGAGTCCGACTCGCACACCGAGGGTTCCGTATGAATGGGAAGAACATTCCAAACGTAATGCATGATTTTCAAGACCTTTTTCTCTTAAACGCGTGAAGGGATTAAGCTGACCGCCTAATAGACACACATTTATCAGGCGAATTACTCATAAGTTGATAATGATTTTTCCAATGATCTACATATAATTTACTAGTTTTCAGATTTATTCCTATATATGTGCTATAAGTTCTTACTTCTTGCCAAATTTTACAACTCCAGGTCAACGGGAAGTACCCGATTATTTTAGGTTTTCGACAAAGTACGTTTTCATACAAAATTTGTGCATAATTGGCTATAACTTTTTATTTCGTTAACTTAGAAGTGTGATTTTTTCAAGGCATCAAGACGTAACTGACCTTCGTATTTGACAAAAATTTCAGCTTAGTCCCTTCACGCGTTTTAGAGAAAAAGGTCTTGACAGACGTACAGACAGACGGACAACAAAGCGATCCTATAAGGGTTCCGTTTTTTCTCTTTGAAATACGGAACCCTAAAAACAGGTAGTCGAATCGATAGTATTTGGTACGACCTCGTATCATTCGATCTGTAGTTGAACATGCTTACCACTAGACCAAGAGGCAGTCAAAATAAATATAAATAAACCTACAAACGTAAAATTGAATCTAAGAATCCAATTTTAATTTCCATTCCCAAAAAAATAAAGGTGAATATTTTTCATTAGTAACTGTATAAGTGTTAGTTATGTGTTCATAAATAGCACACATTAATTAGAGTTAGTCATCTCGTGGAGCGCTATTAAAACTTTTAAGTACGATATAATCCTCCCGGGGCGCCATTTTAAACTGTTTCACGGACGCCAAAAGATATAAAATGTTTAAAGTTAACATCTTAACTAATCGAACAGCAAACATTTAAAGAGAAAACTTAGATCAACAAATTTTAGTGCCGGTATCGAAAAAAAATATGGAGGAAGCATGACGTACCTGATAAACCTATATTAAGTAAAGATCGTAATATATTGTGGCGCTTTGTTCTCTAATGCTGTATTAGCGAACTGAAGCCAAGATATGTTGTTGTTATTTTACAAAGATATATCTTGTAACAGAAGATAAGATGGACAAAGCACATGTACAATAATGCACTAATGCAATGCAATAATGCACAATAACTATACTAATAATAAGAAGAAAAAAATTGCTGTGACATACGGACGGATAGACGGACAGACATGACGAATCTATAAGGATTCCGTTTTTTGCCATTTTGGCTATGTAACCCTAAAAAGACCTACATAATGATCATCATAAAAAATTGTAAATGTAACTAAAATATGTATCATAACTATATTTTAGGGAAAATATGCAAGTAGCGCTGAAAGTGGCTTAATTATGCAAGTGTAAATGCAACTATGCATATAATCTGGTCTCTAGTGATAGCTATGCTCTCACGCCTTAGGTGGTTTGTGAGTAACCAGTGGTCTATTGAGGAGGGTGGGGTGAAAGAAGGCAACGCATGTGGATAACGATTCATCGTGCGGTTGTCTCCCTATACTTGTCCACTGTTGATCATAGATCCAAATAAACGAGACTGTTCTGGGTCTTTTGATTAGTGTACTTCTACATCGAGCGTCTAATCCATACAGATTGAAAGTAACTAGACCCAGTAGTTTAACGACTTCGCGTTTATATATCGTAGTTGTTGAACGTTAGAGACATTACGTCTTTGTGCGCATTAATTCTAACAGGCTTATACAGATTCATTTCTGAACATTTGGACAAGTATTACGCAACAACAATATTATAATTCATTCATTAACAATAATGCCAATCAAACGAACAGGTTTGTTGTCTGCGCACCCATAAACATCCATATATCCATCTATATATCCATATTTAATGTTTATAAGTTGAGTTGCACTCTTTCATCATCCCAATGAGCTACCTTACTAACAACCACCGACCTGAACATAACAACATAGCTGTCACTGCATATGAGTGATCACTAACTACCACATTCGATAGCGTTTCGTTTGGGTCAACGACAATCCGAAGACACGAAGTTGGAGGACGACCCGGTGCCTCGGAGAACACGTTAAGACGTCAGTCTTGAGCTTAATTTTTCTACGATCGTGTAGGATTGTAGTCCTATCGAAATAGGAAAAAAAGCAATAAAAAGTGCACTTATGACTGCGCAAGTTCTTATTGTGCAGTATGATATTAAGTCATGCGCAACAGGCTCCTCTCAATAGATGTGTCTCAATTTGGAGGTCGATGCTTACAAATGTCAGTGTTAATGACATGAAGCATATTCAAAATTGTATTCTCTGTCTACATTCAAAAAAATACATGCTATTTCACCATAGTCACTCACGTCCACTCGGTACGATAAAGAGTATTCCAGTGAGATCGGTCCGTGGATCCAGCGGTTTTACTGCCATTATTAATACGTCACTACTACCATTATTACTTTCAAACATCTAGAGAGACTTTCATTTTACGTGAATGCTACTTTATTATCATCATCATCTTCTTATTATCAGCCTTTATCGATTCACTGTATACGCCAAGACGACCGATCTTTTGCTACTCGATACCATCCATCCCGGATACCACTTACTCCTGTAAGACATTTTAAACGGATCACAATAGCGGTAATTTGACATTTTACCTTACTTTATGTCAATAGTTAAAAAACAGTTTTAAACACACAACAAACGTTTTTGAACATAGTTCCGCAGGAGTCTTGGAAAATACAAAGGTTAGAATCACGCCAACCCTGGCCTACATAGCACACTTATTACTAGATTTTAGATCCGGTAGTGCTCGTCGTTAATTTACAGGGCAGCATTACGTTGCGGAAGTTTGCTGTTCCTTGTAGGTACAGTTGGACTCATTAATCTCGTTTATTTGACAAATATAATAATATTTAGTTCATTTCTAATCTCATTGGCATCTGCCTTTTGCCACTCTCAACGAGACAGATCGTCTATTTCTCTAAATCTTCTGAGGTTTACAGGTACCTATTTTCCTTTCCTTGGGTATTTAGACCCCTTAGCTATGACTATCTGGAGTGGATCTGGAGTTTTAGTCAGACGATGCGAGTACGACAAAACCTCCTCCTTCTTTTCTAGATGGCATTCGAGCTTCTGTCTCTTTTTTAAATTCAAATCGTTGTAAATTAAAAGTCGATCAAACGAAAATGCGACAAGCTTACTTTGACAGTATTTTTGATCATTATTTTCACTCGTATTTTATAGGAATTTTCATTTTATTTGTTCTTGAAATATTATATATCTTATTTATTTTGTAAAGTAAATATATACATACATTATGAAGAAATAAATTGTTTAAGGTTATAAAGCATAAGAATGTATTATAAATCACGCTTTCGTTGAAACGTGATTTTAAAATTAAACAATCGATTATCTTAAAAATAAAAAATTAATACGAAATATTTTCTAAACGTGTAAACTCCATTTAAGAAAAATTTTACAAACAATTTATTTACCTATGTGACTGTACGCAGGATTTGGCGTAACACGATATACATCGTTTCTACAACACGCCACTCTTCACACAGCAATTACCGTGTCTTCAATAGCTTTTAAATAGGTACTAATTCAACTACAATTACATACGTACAATCAACAGCAAAAGTATATAAAGCATATATAAAAGTACCTTATGCGTGTCCTGACTTAAAAGTATTTGAGTTGCTGTTACATTCTACCCCGTTTTTTGATTTTGTAAAATAGAGATTTAGCGAATCACAAAGCAGTCAACTCATTTTTATCTTATGTGGAAGTTACTGCTGAATTAGGTATGCAAGTTTGATAAGGTAATATTCACAGCATAATGTCAAAAACAGACAGTTAAATTAACGGTTCTCTTGAAATTGAATAGGATAAATGGACTCCCCCACCTGCATGCTGCCACCTTGCCGTGGTCCCCACCACGGGGACCACGACAAGGTGGCAGCTGTGGCGGCAGCAGCGGCAAGTGGCTTGAATCCCCAAGACTATACTGGACAGGGCTACCATACCGGAAAAGCATGGGGGAAGAGGCCAGAATAAAAGCAACTCAGCTGGAGGGTCCTTCACCCGTCCCGCTGAATCAGCAGTCGACCGGCGGGTCCGATTCGGACAAATGGGTGGCGTGCTTCGTTGGAGAGCTAGTGCCATATGTCAGGATGGAAACCTGACCTCATTGCATGGTCGCGATGTTGTAGTAGGGACTGTTCAGAGGAATCCCTGGAGGAATCCTGATGCTTATGGATCCCGAAACCTCCAATTATAGCGGCTGAAGGCACCCACAGGGGTTTTGTCGGTATTGCATGCCCTAGTGTCGAATCTGACATTGGTCTAGGGATCACGCGGGCTTCTAGACGGGTATCATATGTAAGTGTATTCCCCTGTGTTAACAAAAAAAGAGAATGGAACCACAGGGCAAAGAAAAGTTAATATAAATATGCTATAACAGCCACATTTTATCGAACTTATGTTGTTATTTTATTTGGCACACATTTGGCTGCACAAACCGCAGTAGCGCTGTGCTCGGGATATACGATGCTGACTCCGCACTACAGATTAATCTCCATTACATCAGTTTCATCCCTTCGCCTTCTTTTTTTTATTTGTTTGTTATGATAAATGGGTTTGCATATTTTTATGATGACGCGTGTCATGGCAATCAATGGAGACCGCTGGCTTATAAGGTTCGTTTTACCGAAGGTTGATTTGAATCTCTGATATTATGAAACACTTACTGGATTAATTCTTGTTTTGCTTTTTTAACCTTAAATAAAATAACTGTTATTTATTAGCCTATATTAAATAGCTGTACCCCGTCCACCTGAAATTCTCTGTGCTCTATCTCAAGCCTTTTCAGAATCCATAAAGAGCATAATTTTAAACAAAGACAGTTTTGTGGCAGTCATATTGTTTTTGCTCGTAGCAGCAATCTCGGAGACAAAAGACGTTGAATCCCTAGGCTACACTTCTTGAATAAGCTGTAATTCATCATAGCTATTGAAATATAATTTACGTTATAAGTTATTAACAAATTTTACAGAACTATACCTACTAAAAATGTGTCGCCAAAGGATTGTAATAATATTTTGAGGTATGTGAGTACCAATCTGGTGTTCTGAACAATTTGAAATCTGTCACACTAAGAACTACAACTAATTCTGAATTAAAGCTTATATTATATAGATATATGGCATTCCTTCTTACGTTGGAAACATAATTTAATTAGCAAGTCAATGCTTTTATAATACAAAATGATAACAATTAATGAAAACTATCAGATTACTAACAAAACATTCATTACCAAGTACCTAATATACTTGACGATTAGAATAGAGGCTATCTATAAATTAATATGCAGCCATATTGTCGTAAACTATTTGATTGAGAATTGTCTTGTCTATTGAATATCTTACGTTAGATAGTTTGAACTGGAACTATGCAAGCGTAAGATATACTATTTACTTTCATATAATGGAGTTTTGGTAACTACCAATTTTCTCCCTCTTCCCACTGTCTTGTCCACTTAGTAACTAACTTCGGAACGATATGAACATAAATCAGTATGAAGTTACTTTCAAACTTTGTGCAAACTCAATTTACCTGCAATAGCAGTTCACTATAATAAAAAAAATGTTTCTAAATGTAATAAACCTTATATATCATGCTGGATTGTAGTTAAATTGAACGTGAACGACCTGAGAGGTACCGCTCGCTTACATATTAATATCACCACAAAGTTATAATTATGGTAGTCGTCAGAACTCTCCCAGTGCTCCTTTGCTTCATTTTACTATAAAAGGCATTAAGAGGCTAATTACTCTTGTTATGAATAAAAAATATAAGTTAATGCTGATGATGATAGTTCAAGCAAATATGGCGAATATAAAAAGAGAACACGCGGAGATGGTAAAGTGCGGAGACGTGGCGCTGATGCCCGGCCCTCGAGCTACGTGCGGCGCCGGTAGCGGCTGGATGGCGACCGGGAATTTTAAATATGTAACGTTGCACACGAGGCGATACGAGAACGATCGGGACTGTTATATTATTGTCTCTCGTACTTTTTTAACGAAAAGGTTGAGTCATATCTATAGACGGAACTGTACTGTACTAGAACAGCGCTAGTGGGCACCAGATCTTTTCGTATATTCCATTAAAATAATGGCTCTATAACAAACCTTAAAAAAAAAATGCGAAAATGTATTTTGTTATATGTTGATTATGTCGTATCGTAAGCTAAAACTGTACGAGTTTTCAAAGCGGGTTATGTATAAATAAAAAGTGGTGTTTTAACAAAATACACCACTCGAAGCTGTTGCCTGTTTGCATTGGAATTGCAAATATAACTAGCTAATGGTACTTTTAACGCTATCGGGAACTCCATATATATGACGCTGGAGCGAGGCAGCGAGGGAGGAGGTTATCCCGTTATTGACCTAATCAAACTAGAACTTGTTTCGCATAATATATGATTAACATAACGATATTACAAAAGTTTAGGGTTCATAGGATTTGAAAAGTTTTCAATATCGGATAATGTGTGTAAAACTGTACGTTCCTTTGTGTTATTTAATAAAATTGTAACTGTCAAACTAATTTTCTAGTAAGGTAGTTTCCAGTAACACTGTGTGTTTTTCTTAACAAGCATTTCAGTAGTTTTTGTGTAGAATAAAAAACCTACTTATAAACATTCGCATTTATAAAAAAACGGTTTTCAATTATATAAATATATTAAAAAAATTCGAACTTAATTCTATATTGGCGCTGTGAGTTCGTACTTTTGCCAAATTTCATTATTCTAGGTCAACGGAATTACCTTTTAGGTTTTAAGAAATGCGCAATTCCATACACATTTTGTTCATATAACAGCGGTTTAAGCTGTAACTTTTTACTGCATTTACTTTGAGGAACATTTTTTTTCTGTTCTTCTAGAGGTGGCCTCAGTGACATAAATTTCAGCTTTCAAAACGTCCCGAGAAATAGGTCCAAAC
Organism: Calycopis cecrops; assembly: GCA_001625245.1. Lineage (NCBI taxonomy): Eukaryota > Metazoa > Arthropoda > Insecta > Lepidoptera > Lycaenidae > Calycopis > Calycopis cecrops. Next base: position 49,798 of record LUGF01042049.1, read on the forward strand.
TCATACCAAACTATTTATGTACCTGATTCTGTAAAAGTTCATAAAATAGGAGTACCTACAAGAAAATGTGTTAAATAAGTTACAAATATAAATCTAAGGAAACATAATATGATAATTAATAGCATACGATAGTATTACAAAATGTTAGAGTATTCAGGTATATTGGAAGAAAATCATGGATACATTACACAATAGAAGCGAACAGAAGCTTAAATCACGATGCACGTTATCTGAGCACGGCATAAAGTGCTCCAACAACCAGAAGATTGGCTGAGTAAGCGCATTCCCCTACCACGAGAGGACGAACGAATTAAAATGTCACGTAACCGACATCGTAAAGCACTAGATTAAGTAGTGTTCCAACAATTTAGTTGTAAATTATTTTAAAGATAAACTAGGAGCCGGTCCCAGAAGTTTACATTGTCCGATCTCATTTTTAAAATTGAAAAAATGCGCTTAAAACATGTTTTCTGGCGCTAACTAATATAGTAATATATATTTTGCCTGAGAAACGTCTCTAAACAGGTTTTCACTTGGCTGATTGAAAAACTGAGGCCTTAAAAATTAGGAACACGGGAGTAATTATTCAGAGAAAATATGAGTTATAGGCAATATATTATCATAGATAATATATTGCCTATTACTCAATAGAACCTCGGTAATAAGGTGCTATAAATTGTTTAGTGTGATTTGAATTTGTCTATATACAGGGTTGATATAGAGAAAGAAGGGCTAGAAGATTTTTATTACTCGTAGTAGTAGGGGTTGTTGTAGCTAGAGATGTTGAATATTGAAGCACCGAGAATCGTTTTCGCGTTCGAGTGAGCAACGTGACAGGTTAAACTCATTTATTACGAACTTCCAATCGGCTCTCGTACGGGGCACTTTCGAGCCCTGTATTGTTGGACCATTGTCTCTTGCCTTTTAGTACATCGTCAATAGAGTATTCAACTAAAAACGTTATAGGTAGGAATATTAAAGGAGGCGAATGAGAAGAGTATCAGTATGAGTAGCGGTCGAGTGACGTGTAATGGTTAAACTTGATGAGCTATTACGGATTATATGCTATACAGGCATCTACTAATACTTTTTCATTTGTTAAACGATTTTTGACATAAATAATTCAATGGCGGTTGTGACATTCTCTCTCCCCTCACCTCTCACGTTCTTCGGCCGTACGTGACGCGGAGTTTGTTGACTACTTTATAACGCCCGGGCGAAAAATTTAAATCATATTTATTTTTGTATGAAAAAATAAATTAACTAATTAATTATTAAAAGTCACAGGACAAATGTTGTTGTTAAAGATGCTAGATATCAATATGTGAGAGATAGCTGGTGTTTTAGAAAATAACCCTGTGTATTTCGTGTTTATCAGTCAGATCTTTCAGAATCTTCACGAAAAGAGGATCTTCAAGGAAGATCTTTCTTAAAGGCCGTCAACGCGTCTGCACGACACCTAGTTTTACGGATGTCTGTGGGCGGCAATAGTCACTAACTCGTTTGCCCCCTATAAAAAGATATATTCTGACAACAGATCTCATGCAATTTCAGTCTTGTATCGAAACTAGATAGATTGGAGCAAAAGTATTACACCGTACCCTCAACGCCATAACCTTGGCCAATCAGTAAAAAGCTCACAATCCATTGTTCGCTTTTATTTTTATTTTATTTGTTGAAATTTTAAAAGAAATTATAAATATTTCTGGAATATAATAAGCATACAATCAGCATCATTAAAAAGAAATTCCGTTATGCTAAGATGCAATGGAAATGCGTTCGCTTCAAAGGAGCGAGCTGTGTTTGATAAAAATATAGGGATTTGAAATTCTCGTAATATTTATTAGATATTTTACATTTTCCATCTATATGCAGATTAACAGCCATTCGACATTCATGAATATGTTACCTTGTGGTGTAAAAGTTGTAAGACGAGACGTTTCATTGTTTAATATGTGTATGTAAGAAGTATTTGGCTTAATATCTTCTACGGAAATTAGTGAAATCTCAAAAAACTACACGGGATGTAACTAAAAACCACTAGCGGTGGGTGTTCGGTTCGAACGCCAACTTATTTAGACTATTAACTCAAATAATACAGTATATGTATTCATCTAAAACACTTTTATATGAAATACTTTTCTTTTTTTCAACACAAAACAAGTAAGATGAGACAAAAAGTAGTATATCATAATATACTAAAAAAAATTATTATTAATAAAACTCTTCGATCCGATCGTATCGCTCCTCGCAGGTGAATACTGGCCAACCTTGGAAACTCTTATACAACTTCACTTGTTACCAACTTTAAACGAACTGACGAGTTTGCTTTTGTATTGATAACGGTGATGCAAAATGTAATGGTGTGTTTCTGCAAGACTGGAAGAAAAACAAAATCACAAAACCTACCAAATTACTCTGTTAGATACTGTTATGTTAACTTTATCACAGTTTAGCGCTTTTAAACATGAATTTTTACTAATTCTTATTAAGATAAAATATATTGAAAGTATTTAAAGACCAGGTTGACGACCAGACTGGCGCAGTGGTACAGGGCTCGGATAATGTGGAGCATATTGCGCCAGGGTACGCGGGTTCGAATCCTGCCTTGGTCATGGATGTTTATCTATGTATTGTACGTATTTCTATAATAAAAATCTTAAATATATAAAATTTCTTAAATTTTTTAAACATATTAAATATATTCCGTTGTCTAGTACCTGTAACACAAGTCCTTACGGTACTTAGCACGGGGCTAGGCTAACGTGGTGTCCAAAATCCACAAATATGTAAAGAACGTTTTAGCGAAAAACACTAGTTTGAAGTGTGAGCCATTCACACATTGTAACATTTGAAACCATACAACATACACAACTAAACATATCAGCCTAGCTTTGCTCCGCGGTTTTATCCGTGTAAAATATATTTGAAGGGAACCATTCCTCTTTGAAATATAATGTAGTTTCATGTTATTATAGTTTACACTTCTGTCTTTCTACCAAATGTTTGTAATAGTATTTTCCTGCTAGAAGAACACATACATAATTAGCTACTAGTCCTACTAGTAGCCTTGGTCCGAACGTTTTTTCGTTTCATCGAGTTTCTAATTGACAACGTCCGTAGGAACGCGTCATGACTCGCGACTTAGTCTTATCTAACTCTCGAATAAATATGAAGGTAAAATATATTTTTGGCGTCAAATACAAAGTACTCAAGTGTGACAATGTGTAACGGGTGTCGAGGGTTTGCATCACAGCACCGCCGCGTTCTCCAGTCACGTTTTTGTTCTGGCTCCATTGTGCGTGTCACGCAGCCACTGTCATGCTGCCGTCATACATAGTAATAACACGTTATATCACGCTCATGTAAGTATCCAAAAGTATTATCTTGTTATGCGGAGGCTGGATTATTTAAGATCGATGGCGGACCTTGGTGTAGTAGTGTCACGTGCACGGTACGTAAGTTGTGGGTTTTCATATTGACTTCATAATGAATGTTTAGCTTAATTTTTTTTAGAAGAAGGGGAAAAGCTAATGTAATTAGTGACTACTGCCTCCAAAAGACAACTGTGAAACAAGGAACCTTGTAGACCCATTGCCGGCCTTTAGGAAATAATAATTATCTTTCACTGAAGAAGTAGGTTTCTTCATTCAAGTCTAGTTGGATTGCGAATACCGATAGAGGTTTTAGATCATTATGGCATGAATTTGTTGTACGAAACGTGGTTTGATACATATTTAATACAGTTATGAATTTACCTAAACCTAAGTTGACGGTGTGAAGCTTTAAGTTCTGTCGCGATATCCAAAGATGGAATTTCACTACTGGTATGAAATAGAACAATAACCTCATAACACTTCCCTTAACAATTACGTTGAAAGATGCAAAGGGAATATAAACACATTTATGGGACATTTAAGGACTAGCTAGATTAAGGAAGTAACTCTGAATCACGCTATACAGGTATACCTATACATTGGTGGCGATACCAACGATTATTTTGGTTTTATTTCTCGAGGCAAACAAATCGACGATCACTCCGAGTATCGGTTCATGTGTTGCCAGGTATATGCATATTCCCATTATTTTTAAAATATTTCCAAAAAATAACAATCGCTGCAACGAGCCGTTCCGTGATTGCTGCGAATTACCGGCTCATGTAAAAAGGCACTGCTTAGAATTGGGGTCGCCATAAATTGCGGCGGCGAGCCCATACGTTCCGTGATAACCCGCGTAACTCTGCCAGCCACTTCCGCCACCCAAAATACTGACTCTTCCACTTTATTTACTGCCACTCCGAAGTCAGAGCTGACTGCATTACAACTGCGCCACATGTTATAGCGCCTTTGCGTTTTCAACTGCATAGACTAACGTTGACTTTTCGACTAGGTGCGGTTTTTATGTCCTTAAAGTGAAAGCATAGCTGTCGTGTTTCGTTCGTCTGGGCCCATCAGTGGCCCATTGGTGGAAAAGAGAGTGGAAAGATTTAGCAATCAGCTACTCTCCCTATAAGGGTTCCGTTTTAAATGCCGGATTAACGGATAATGCCGTTTATAGTGTCGGCACTAGGATAAAATGTTTTAATTAAAGTGGAAATAAAAAACGTCTGAGTATTTGGACCTCATTAATTTAAGTATTCCCCACATAATGGCATCGCTAGATATTATACCCTATCCCGAAAACGCCGTAAAACGCTTTTATTATAAGTATTTAATAGGTTTACTGCCCAAAATTAAAATGAAAAGCCTCATTTTATTTGGCATTTTAAAATAAACCTCAATGAAAAGAACGTAATTAAAATACTACGAAATAGGTACAGGTTTTAAATAGTTGCGTAAGTTTAATGATGTAATTTTTTGCCATTGCTACATTGCAGCGAAAGTCGACCACCACAACTGCTGTTACTTTTCGACAAGCTAATGGGATTTTGGTGGCCAATTGAAGGGGAAGAAAGAAGGAGTGTAACACGTCGGAATAATAATTATACCTACTAGTTTATAAGCGTCGGTAATCTAAGAAGGGCTGTGGCTGCTCGATTGTACCCTTTCACCAAAAAACTAAATGCTACCTAAAAAAAATATGTCGCGGTCAAAATAAATATATTTACCTACTTAATTTTTTTTATCTCAGAAGATAAAATTACATTTAAAATTAAATTTGTTTCAGAAGTAAAAACATTTAGCTGTAGAAATTTGTCGGAAGCTTTCAGTCGAGAACTCTCAGTACTTAGCGGAACTCAAGCTGTGAATCAATTTACTCGCGTGTACGAGAACACGTCTGCGCTCAACAAATAAACTAAATATCTATATATATAAAACTCAAACGTGACATAGCCAGCTATCAACGCACAGCCTAAACTACTGGACGGATCGAGCTAAAATTTGGCATGCAGTTAGATGTTATGACGTAGGCATCCGCTAAGAAAGGATTTTTATAAATTCAACCCCTAAGGGGTGAAATTGGGTGTTGAAGTTTATACGGATTTCTTAGAAATTAAACGCGGGTGAAACCGCGGGGCACAGCTGGTATAAGATAAAGCTTACGTTGTTAACGCGTGTGTAAGTTTTCTGTTAATCCAATAAGCTACATAATAATTTTATGATAAAATTGTCTGAAATCAAAGTATTTAGGCCAATAATCCGAAATGAGGCGAAGAAAACAGAAAATCTCGGTAGTGTTTGACGACAATTAATCATAGACCCGTCCCCCCCTTGTGATTAATAGATCCAAATAACTGGATGTAACTCCGTATATATTATGAACGAGCCGTATTGCTCGCGCTGAATTCTTTGATCAGCTATGTATTATTTTATTGAACAACTCAGGAGAACTTGACTCGTTAGAATGAAAGTTGTCATACAGTCTGCTGGTTTTCATGGGATAGTTATAATTTAAGAATTTACAATTTAAAAGAAGACTCCATATCTCGCCCTATTCATCACGAACAAATTACAAGGCTTGCTACTTTGTCTACTATTTAATTATATTGTTATATTGACGTCGACAAGCATATTTCATTTCTGGAACACTGAAACTGAGTTGCGCTAGCACGACGTGGACCGATTGCATTTTCCCAGCGCTTGTGGGATTATTGCGTGGTGCTCAGAGAAATACTCCCATTCTCTATGCATGTGGTAGTTGCATATATCCATTTTGAGAGATCAACGAGCGGTCGATTTCCTTACACCTCATCAATAACGGCGTTGTTGGCACTCGCGGTGATTTTGGGTAGTAAACACTATGGTCTCTGCCAGGTGCAGTTACAGAGCAAGTCTTTAAATACTTAAATAACACTTCATTTGTGGTTGCAAACATGATATAGGAAATTTTAGGGCTACAGAATAGTACTTAGTGATTAAACATTAAGATGAAAACAAAATCTCACAGGTTTCCAGACTATAATAAAAATAAATATTTTATTGATAAGTATACAAATTATAACACTACTAAAGGTTAAACGTCAGTTACATACCGTCTGGCCTAGTATCGACGTTCAGCTGCTAATATAACACGACCCTTGTTAAGAAACTGTGACGGGATTTGTAGAGACCATCACAAAGTAATCTCTTCTACAAAATTACGTTGGGAACATTTTGATATATTTCTCTTGGATTCCAGAAACAAAACGATACGTTTTAAAAATACTAATAACTACTATCCATCCTATCCATCGTTATAATATAATATACTAAAAAATATGAATTATAATCTAAAGGTAAAGGTTGCTTACACATAAGTTCAATTTTCTGTTGTCAATGGCATATAAGCCTTAAATGGAATTACATCGTCTTACGATAAGCTCGGTTAAGCCGGGAGTACCTATACACATAATTTACCCATGATCATCCAGGCTGTCAATAATCGTCATAAATCGTCACGTCATCATGGCGATTCATGATCTTGCCTGCTTAGCGGAGAAAATGCGGAATTGCCTTTGGTCATCCGGGTTATATGACGCCAAGACAACCAAATGAAAAAAAATCGCAAGTAAAGGTTATGCAAATATCTCGCTATTGGCTTTTGGACTATAATAAATTGTGATCACTTGAAAACCAGCCAGTACAAGCTGATGATATATATATAGTACGCATTTGGCTACTCGTAACATAATATTTTTACACGACTATTTTTTTTATGGTATAGGAGAGCAAACGAGCAGTCGGAGCCATTTTCATGACTACCGACGTCCACAATCCGCATAGAGGCTATACAGACGCGTTACCCTCCTTTCTCCTCCCACCTCCATGGGCCACCGACTACTAACACACCTCACGAAACGCAACAGAACCGCTGTCACTTTACGCCGGACTCGTGTAAGCAATTGTTTGCACCCAGCGGCTTCACCAGGTTGTCAGTCCTCAGGGTCGGAGGTCGTCTAATACTTCGCTTACCAGCACGATGCTGCTACTCGAGTACCTTTCTTTCATAACGGATATCAATTCACCGAAGATAATGTAAAGAAAGGAAGGGTCACTTGATGATTATTTCAAACCGAACACACATGAAAAAATTGTTTAATGGCTATAGGTACTCCTGTTACGTCTTAACACACCATTCGCATGAGCTACGCGCAACTGTCATAAATATACCCGGAAGAAAGGAAAGAAAGGTGTATTCTCGCCTTAAAGGCCGGCAATGCAACTGCAAAACCCCTGCTTTACAGTTCTCTATGGGCGTCTGAAATCACCTTCTTATCGGTGACCTTGAATGAATGAATGAATGAATGAATGAAATATTCTTTATTGTGCACGTAGCAAACATTACAATTTAAAAGAACATATACATTTATAATAGGTACACAAAGGCGGCCTTATTACTCAAATAGTAATTTCTACCAGGCAATCTTATGAAGAAAAATATTTTGTTCAAGGAGAGGTAGGGTCAAATCATAGTTACATTTAAATTAATACATACATACAGATACACATACATACACATATACATACATACAAATATACATA
>LUGF01042049.1:72227-82229 GCA_001625245.1 Calycopis cecrops
AACAATCCAAACTTGTTTCTTCTTTCTACACTCACTCGCATCGTAGAAGTAATCGAGGTTTCGAACGACGCGACGCAGTGAATGGGTTGAAAGAAAATGCTAACGTATGTATTTACTACATATGAATGGATAATTCATCATGTCGGTATTGATATATTTTGGGGTAATAAGTTTTTACTACACGGCAACTCTCACTAGGCGCACACATGTTTTGCGGTTGTCAAAAAACTGGCTTCATTTGACTGTTGAGAACGCTCCGTCTATACTTTTTATTTAGTCTAAGCTTTTACTACGGTCTTTTGCAAGCGTAGACACAGGAACTCTGTCTACGTTTGCAAGTGTTGAAAATTCTAGATAAATTGTTTACCTAAGTTACAATGTGTCATATTATGATAATATTTAGTATTTAATTACAAAAGAGTTTCACTTAGATCGAACATAGATCTTCGCGGGTCCACTAGTAATAATAAAAGTAGAGACAAATTATTAAGGATAATAATAATGATCATGATGATGATTATGATAACTTTTTTGTCCAAACACATTATTAAGACACACAATAAAGACATAAAAAACAATTAAGCAATGACACACATTACAAAATCCACACTAATCCATACTAGTATATGGATTATAAATGCGCAAGTGTGTTTGTTTGTCTGTCCTTCACTCACATCAAATGGGATCAACGGATCAAGTGACATTAAGTATGGAGATAGATGAAGGACTGAAGAGTGCCATCGGCTGCTTTTTATCGCGAAAAATAAAGTTTTAAGTTACCTTGCCGGCGTTGATCAACTTGTACGCGACCTGGAGTATGAGCCACGTCCACACCAGGTGCAGCGCCAGCAGCAGGAACAGCAGCGAGTTGACAAAGTAGAACGCCGCGAACATCGGCATCAGCATCGGCGCTCGGATGGTTGTGCTGTAATGAAAATTTATGTTTGTCTGTACGTCCTTTATGGAATCCAAAAATATGTATAACATGTTAGCATATATAGCAAAGTTGTTGTGCATGTCCCAAGGTGTCTGAGTTGGTACGACCAAGTTTCGACAGATGGCGTAGCAACGCGCGCAAGGACAGCTATAAAAATGGGCTTCAAACTTCTTTTTTGAACTATTTTTGAAAAACCGCATCAAAATCAATTATGCCAAACGCGATAATCGCGGACAAATATACAAATATACATTCCTGTAATGAGATTCTCAGTTTTACATACAGCTAAAACTAAGAATCTACTTTTTTCAAGTCGGTTAAAAAGACCAATTATGTGCCTGTAGACCGCGCGCGTAGAGGATTCACTACCAACTTGCAGATAAAATAGTTCATTTTCAAACTTAATTTAGCGGGCTTTATTGCGGCATTCGTTCCTTGTGGCATTTTTGTTTTGTTGAAACTGTAGATTACCGAGTTTCAGACATACTTCTTTATTTTTCCAGTACAAACTCACTTCTCACTTCTTGTCAAATTTTATGTTTCTAGGACAATGGGCAAAGTACATTATTATTTTTGATGACGTAGCGAGCGTTGACAGACAGAGAGATGGACAAAATATAGCCTAAAAAGGTTTCGCGGTTTTGTTTCTGTAATACGAAACCCTAAAAAGGAGTTATACTTGTGTGATGTTTTATGCGCAAACAAACTGCCCGCGGAGTGCCACAGGGGAAAGTCATAAGTCCATAATTGTATATTACTTGTATTATTACTGGTTTAGATTAAAACATTAAACTATTATGTACATAATTTGCATATGATGAGATTAATTTAATGATAGTTATTATAGATATATATGATAGTTATATGAACAAATGAAGTATGGTTAAAGGTGCTTGTAACAGGTAAACGTAAGAAATATCTGATGATAATATTGATTGCAACATGTTTTACTCTCTAAATTCCAACTCTAAATATAAATTCTTTATAATAATCAGTAGAAATATCAATTTGAAAAAAAAAGATTCTAAATACAGGGTTGATAAAAGCGACAGGCATTAAATAAAACCACATATGAAGTGTATAATTTCCAATCTACACAACTATAAACAGTTCAATCGGAGCAATAGTTTAGTAACAAGATTTTTTTTTCAAGTTTTTTCTCACTTCGTACACGCTGTATCGCAGCTGATCGCCAGCTATGGCCGGCCGGGGTCATTCACTCCGTGCTCTCTGTAGCCACCCGGTACAAAAAGTGAAAACGTTTTTTCGCTGTATAACTTTTTTGAAAAAGTATTTTCGTACACTTGTGGTAAACTTTTTTAATAGTTTCGGATTAACTGTAGGCACTTATAGTATATTATATGGATTCATTTAATGCCTCTCGCTCTTATCAACCCTGTATACCTACAGACAGCAAATAAAAACAAACAAACCTAAAAGCATTATTGTTTTACCTCCATAGGATATGAAAAGGAAAGATGCCCAGCCTCGTTATGATCCACAGGACAGTGAACACTGTGAACATCGCTTCGCTGAACTTCTGGTAGTTGGCGTACTTCGCGGACTTTGCACCCTGAAATATTCAGTTAGATCATTAGACAATAGCACGAGAATTAAAAAGACATTTATTTGGAAGAGTAAAATAAAGCACAAAAACAAAACAATACTTTTGAAAACACCATTACAAATGTATCATTCCCAAGTAAAAGGGAGAATAAATAAATATAGAATACGGGTTACTGAAAAGGCACAGGTCAATCAGGCGAGCCCTTATTGATCTTGACGTCGAGCGTTGGATTAAACGTGAATTTGCGAACTTCACGCATCTTAAAGATGTTTAATCCTACGAGACATGCTAGTATCCGCAAGATGTTTTAGGTACGGTTTTTGAGCAAAAGTTAGGTAAGTAAATACAGAAACATGTGTTAATTACTTCCAACAGTATTTCAGCACAGTCGTGGATCAACAGCACGAGCGTGCCGATACGGTGCAGGTTGCAGACCCAGCCGAAGGACAGCAACGTGATGGTCGCGATGTGGTGTATGAACATCTGCCAGAAGTCCTTCCGCCGCACGTCCCAGAACTGCGACAGCGTTAGCGACCAGGAGAACGCCGCCGAGGTCATGTAGTACCACCACACGTCCGACGTCAGACCCTGTGGACAAAAAGACTGTCTTTAGTCTGATCTGTAATACGGGAAGTATTACGTAAGACGTACGACACAGCTTTACCTCGGGTCTACTGACTTAGGTATTTTAGTGATGTGCAATAATTGGCCACAATCGGCATATTTTTGATTACTCGGAAAAATAAATATATAGTAAATACATTTACGCATTACCACCAATCTTGGATCCGATGGGTGTGTGCGACTCGTGTGCTGCCCACTAAAACTCTGCGGGTTCCATCGGCTGCCTATCCTGAAGTGCCCTGGACTTATAATCAACATTGCATATCGGCAAGTGGCTCAAGGCTGACTCTTTTAAAAGGTAGCTGATGTTACACTTTTGATCAGCCGCCTTCGACGTCTGGACAATGCAATGGGGTGGTGGAGTCAGGGGACCTGACTGACTGACAAGAGTCCCAAATAGGGGAGCGGCCGTACTGCATTTGCCGCTCTTCCATCTGTCGTCTGCGAGATGAGACGTTAACCATCTCTCTGACCTGCCTATTTCAGGGACATGAAAGTCTTGAAGAGAGAGGCAATCGCCTCCAAGAACATGTTACTCTCAAGCATGTACCAAACCACGCTTTAGAACAAGAGTTCCCCTGGCACCATTTCCAAATCGTGACGCTGCACGACCCATAAATGATAGCGCCACCCTCTAGGCCACAATTATGTAGGCGCTAAGAGCACTCTCCGGTCTTGCTGATCATATTCGCCTCCCTTGCAGTATGGTGTAACTAGCCTTTTTAAGTTACTATCATCGGCCATATCAGATGTTAAATCTCGGTCCAGGCGTGAGCTCTTAGAGAGTGTGAACAGAAATCCTGGGGGCGTACGCACCTAATGGTCTTAAGAAAATTGCACCTGTTATAACCTCCTCTTACAGAGACTATTGAGAAAAATTGTTTAATAGTTGTATCAATGCTGACAAATTCCCTTCGATCTGGAAGGAGTCTTAAGTAAGAGCTCAGAAAACAAAAAAATAAATTGTTAAACAGTCTTTAAATCAATTTTTCTCCTTTGTAAATGTAACTTGATGATAATGCACATAGGCGATTTTAGCTGGCTACAAGAGAATTAATCGTAGACAAAATTAGTACATTCAGTTAGCAATGGTCACTTAGTGTCTGAGTGACTTTCTTCTATTCTGAGTCACCTAAACTGCTAAGCCTAGATCCTACTAAAATTATAAATGCTAAAATTTGCAGTAACGTAATTATTATACTTTTGATTCTAAAAAATAAATATATTTTTTACATGGGATAGAATTTACGTAATGGATAACCTGGGACATATCCAACATACACTAAATTGACACTACATAAAATGCGATGAAGCTATATTATATATTATATCGCCTCCATAGCAAAAATTTTAGGTCCGGAAAAAAGGTTATCGAGGCCCCGCGAAGGGAGACAGTGAACTGACTTAGTCAAACGGGAACCCCTGGACTCAAGTAGCCACGGTCTACGTGACCATCGACTTATATCAGCAAATGGTAACAGGTTAATGAATTCAGGGTAAACATGTTGATGTAATAATTTGTAACTGAATACTTGTGACCGTAACGGCCGGGGTTATCTGCAATATTTATTATTGTGATGCAAACGACCTGAGTCAACTCGCATCGTCATCATCACCCGGACGGCCACTGCTGGATGGGCCCGTAGGTCACAACTCAAGTAGTGAGTCCAGGGGAATTAGCAGTCCAACCGGGTCAGCTGATGCGCGATAGCTAGGGTGGGACCTTGTGACTCCTCCACAAGGACCTACCATTTTAGAATTCACCATCATACTAAGCGGTAGGGCCAAAAATAAAAAAGATATGTTGAAATATCTTAAGTCCCTCTGATGTGATATACAAGGTTATTTTTAGAACAGAAGCTCTGAGATGTATCTTATTATGGCACCTTTCTACAACATTTGTTCTACGACTAATTCGTTATTTTATTTATTTAATTATAGCCTTGAAGGTGGGAGGAGGAAGGGGGGGCAACATCAACATCATACATCTGTATAACCTCTATGCGGATGTCTATGGCGTCGTCGTCATGAAAATGGCTCCGATTGCTCGTTTTTCGTCCGTAGGCGTATCACCAAAACACAGACAATTATGTTTTCACATAAAAAATTACCTCGGTCACTCAACGTTAGCACATCCCCGTTAGACACCAGACGGCCTGCGTGAGTATTGATCTATGACTCACAGAATAATACACACATGTAGTGTGTCAACTAACGGTACTTATAGTGCGGTCAATATTTTACACGAGTCTAGCCTAGCGACTGAAGTCGGTTTTTGACATTCCAGGTCATAGTTTCGCTCTTTTTAGGATTCGCAACATGAAAAGGAAAAACGGGCCAAGAGCAAGTCGGACTCACACGTCAAGGATTCCGTACCAGCATGCACGAGCGTTACACCTCAAGTTGAAGTCAAACTTATATTTGCGGCAGCGTATTTTATAAAAAACGGAAAATGTGTAATTCTCATTTTTTGTGAATTTATTTTAATTGTTTTTAATCCTTCTAGTGTCTTTTAATAGAGGCAATAGAAATACATCATTTGTGAAAATTTCAACTGTCTATCTAACAAGGTTCACGAGTTACAAGCCTTGTGACAGAAGGACACAGAAGGGTGGCGTTTTTACCCTCAGTCGACGGAACCCTAAAGAGCTTGTACGTCTATTTTCCAAGACACCTTTCTCAAGAACGTGAAAATATCTAAAACTCATGTCAAGACTCTCCTTCCGCTGTCCCCCACTAGGCCACCCAAACGCAAACCGGAATAAACTGGTATCTTCAATTATTAAGGCTGAAGCAATGCAGAGTCGCGCTCATTAGGTAGTACGTGCCACCACTGTTCCCACGGTTAGTTAACTAAATTGAAGCGAGATGGTTACGCCATATCCAGTTTTAACCATTTTTATGTGTATTTTTTATGGTAAGGAGAAGCCACACGCGTCGAGTAGGTGCGGAGTCGTTATAATGTGCGAACACCTTTGAGTTGTAGGTCATAATTTTAATATTATGTTCACTGTTAAATGTTGATACTTGGTACAAATGTTTTTTATTACAAAGAGAATACAAAATAAACAAATGCTACATATGAAATAAGTCACATATATAAGTCATTCACTACTTGACATTTAGGATACAGAATATCTACGTCACAGGATGCCGTTTTGCTTAAAGAAGCGTTTTCGCGGGTCTTTAAAAATTTTGAATTTTGAATTTAAAATTTGAAAGTAGATCAAAGTAATCAGAATAAAAAATAAAAAAATGTATAAGTTCATTGATCACTGATAAACATTCTGAAGTGGTTTTTGAAAACTTGGAAAATAGCCCATTTTGAGAATTATGGATTACAGTAATGAGAAGAAACAACTGTCTGCTCAATAAAAGCTCTAAAATATACAGCAACCACTTTTATATAGTTCTTTTGTGAAGTTTGAAAAGTTTTCCTAATGAGGTAACAAATTGTCAATATACAGGATTACTCAAAAGTAAGATATATAGACATCTGCGTAGAGGTTATACATATGCATTGTCCTCCTTCCTCCTCCTCCTTCCATGGGCCACCTGCTACTTACACACCCTCACGAATCGCGATAGCACAGCTGTTACTTTACGCCGGTCTCGTGTAAGCGAGAGGTACTTCCCCGGTCGTGCCGGCCCAATTTGGCTGCATGCAGCGTGGCAGTACCTGTTACTAAAACAATTTTATACTATGAATTTACCCAGCACAATGTTGACTGACGAATTAAGACCAAACTATGACATTTGAGCGTCCGTCATTCGGTGAGATCGGTCGTAAATCGATCTCACCTCTCGATGTGCGGATGGGGATTGGGGCTGATGATGGATAGGCTAGAGAGATGGGTGTGGGGTTACAGTCAGGAACTCACCTGATGTCTCCTTAACTGATCCCGGTGTCTCGCCGTGAAGAGTAGCACACGCGGGGAGCGCGTATTTCTCTTCTTCTAATTTAATTGTCCTTATATCACTAACACGAACACACTTTATTGTCTTTTATGGGCCCACAAGTAACACAAAATTATGTGCGGATAAGCGCTGATGATAGCGAGAGATAATTAGATGCGCGCGTGCCGGTAGTAAACTGTAACAGTCTTACGGTCAGCTATGTGTTGTATAACGTTGCATCGCGCGGCCGCGTCGGAGTGAAAAATTGACCAATGGGAATGTTTCGGTGGATAGTTCTAGAATGAACTATTGTCATCTCTCTCCCACTCATTGCCTATGGGTTCTCCGTCACGCTTTAGCTTGAACATCCTAGGGGCCGCCGGGCTGAAGAGGATCTAATGGCAACGGGGCTATTTTGAGCACAGGTCTTCGGAGACGCCCATGAGCTGTGTCCAGATCCACGACTCGGATCACTCCATCCCTTCCTGGTAATGTACTGAGGATTCTTCCGAGCTTCCACTGAAGCGGCGGCAGGTTGTCCTCGTGTATGAGAACGAGTTCCTCGACTATAGGAGAGGAAGCAGGAGAGAGCCATTTGGAGCGGGTTTGTAGGATGTGTAGATAGGACTTTGTCCATAAAATCCAGAAGCGCTGAGAAAGCGCTTGAATGAGCTGAAAACGTTTAAGAGCGGAGATAAGTCTATCATCAAAGGAGCGCTCGGGCAGAGCAGTGAGCGGACGGCCAATTAGAAAATGGCCAGCTGTTAATGGTTCATAATCTAATGGGTCAGATGAGAGTGGGCTAAAAGGTCTGGAGTTGAGTACCGCCTCAGTTCGAGTTAAAAGAGTAGTAAATTCTTCAAAAGTAAGGTGTTGTTCACCTATTACGCGATATATTAATTATTTAGTTGATTTTACGGCTGTTTCATGGAGACCCCCAAACCAGGGTCCCTTGGGTGGATTTAACAACCAAGTAATGTGCTGGTTAGCGAGCTTGTGTGTGATCGCATCGTTATTGGTCTTAAGGAAATTTTGCACTTCCATGAGGTGATTTCTAGCGCCTACATAATTCGTACCGCAATCCGAGCGGATAAGTGCCGGCGTTCCACGCCGAGAAAGAAACCTCTGTAACGTGGCCATGAACGCTTCTGTGCTGAGTGAAGACACAGGTTCCAAGTGAACCGCTTTTGTTGAATGGCAAACAAATATACAAAAATACGCCTTTAATAATTTTACATTGCGCAGTGGCTTTAATTAAAAACGGGCCGGCAAAGTCTGTCGGACTTGACTAAATATGGGTTGCGGTGTAACTCTGTCAGGAGGCAGATCTCCCATGAACGGAGCCGTTGGTTGTGCGCGACAGCGAAAACATTTAATGCATTTAAATACTCGGTGTCTAATAATACGCCGTGAGGATAATATCCAAAATTGTTGGCGAAGTATAGCGTGCAGAGTGTCAGCGCCAGGGTGGCAGTGTATTTTATGATAGTGGTCTATGAGTAGGTCCACAAGTGGGCTAGACCTGGACAAGACGATTGGGTGCTTAGCATCATACCTAATCGAAACTTGTGAGAGGCAACCACCGACTCTCAAAAGGCTGTCTTTCAGAAATGGCGAAAGGCGCTGGAGTCTAGTAGTACATAATTTATTAGTTTTAATGCGATATATATCCTCTGCGAATTCATTGCTCTGTACAGAGCGTACTCAAAAGTGAAGAGCGTCTTTACGCTCAGCGACTGATAAAACGGACCGGAGTGTCGCGTACTCTGGTGGTGTCTACAATTAAATATAAAACGTCTAATACAAGCCGTAACTCCTACTAACTTGTCTAGTGAACTGTATCGTGTGAGTAAATCTAAACCTATATCTGGGATAGCATTATGAGCTGGTACCTTTTTGGGCTTAAGGCCTGGTAGTGTATGATGACCTAAAGCTGAAGGCATTATAGGCCATGTTTCCGGTGGCCCCTTTAACCAATCTGGTGACCACCAAAGGTTGTGAGATGCAAGTGATTGAGCAGACATTCCTCGGCTTGCACAGTCAGCTGGGTTTAACTCTGACGTTACATGTCTCCATGTGAATTGTGTATGGCTGGATGTGATTTGCGTAATGCGGTTAGATTCAAACACTTGAAGGCGTTGTGGGGGTGTATTAAGCCACGCGAGTACGATTGTGCTGTCAGACGAACACACGTGTTGTTATATACTAATGTGAGCCGAAAACTGAGCAGAGACACGGTTCATTAATTGGGACAAAAGAGCAGCAGCAGATAATTCTAATTTGGGAATAGTGAGCTTAGTTTTAATAGGTGCGACTCGTGATTTACCGAGAATAAGGTGTACATTAACACGCCCGTTATCATTGAGCTCATATAGGTAAATACAGGCGGCGTAACCTAGCTCAGAACCGTCTCCGAATCCGTGGAGAGTGTAAGTGGATGTATGTTTATTTGTGCAGATGTGGCGAGGTAAACGAAGTGCTGGTAAGTGTGACAGGTCATCATAAATGTGTGACCACTCTGTGCTTATTTCCGGGAAGTGCTCTCGTCCCACCTCAATTTTAAGAGTCATAATTTTTGAAGCAGTAGTTTAGCGCGGAATATTATAGGTGTGACCCAACCGTTGGGGTCATAAAGAGACGCGGTGGTACTAAGTATTGAACGTTTTGTAATGTGTGTAAGTGGAAAAAGAGATATGCGATAAGTGAACTCATCCGACTGCGGGGTCCACTATATTCCTAATACTTTAACAGAATTACAATCTGTGCTGAAATTATAGTCTTTAGGCATGTCACACTGGTCATCTGGGAATCTTTCTAATAATTGAACTGAGTTAGAGGTCCATTTACTAAGCTGAAAGCGACCGAGGGCCAGTAGGCCGATTAACTCGTCCTGAAGGGCCTGTGCAGATTCTATTGAGTCATGGCCACTCAAAATGTCGTCGACGTATATGGACTTACGTATGACCTGTGCGGCTTG
>LUGF01042049.1:102056-112406 GCA_001625245.1 Calycopis cecrops
CATAAACAACAGATATATTTTAATGCATTAAAATTATAATTTATACGTTAAAAATTAATGCAGGCGTGACAAACAAATCTACAATTAGTACAATCTGTTTCTAGCGTTAGTCGAACATCAATTAAACCCTTTTGTGGAAATCTAATTAAACTACTGTCAATATTTGAGTAATTTGTTTGTTACATACGAAATTGGACAAGGAAGTAATCTTTTACATTACTTCCTTGTCCAATTTCGTATGTAAATAAGTATCTATTTATTTCCTTTTGCTATTAGATTTTATCTCCTATTAATCCTATTATCTCCTATTAGACAACGAGAAATTAAACTTAAACTATTCATCTGATAGTTTAATTTCTCGCTGTCTAATACATCAAGTGATGCTCCCGGGGAGCGTCTCTTGCTGCATATGTATTTATTATTAATTACTTAGGCATTGTCATTTGACCTGCTAAAGCTATGGGGGTCATGTAATTGATTATTGAATCTTGTCAATAAATAATTAATATCAAAACTGGAATCTTCTCAATTTACGCCACTTTATATGCATAATTACGCTGCAATACATCATGGCTTACCTCCTGCGCCGTGTTAAGCTCTTTCGGGACCCGGGGCTTGAATACCTTGGAGCTCAAAAGGGGGTAAATGATCAGACTGAGCTATAAAAAACGGTAATTAAAAATCTATAAAAAGTGTGATTCTTCACGCTTGTAAAAAACTAATATTATCGTGCATTGTGTAGACTCTTTTACAATAATTATTATTCTGCATGCACGAAAAATAAATAGTTTTTTCTACAATTAGATTTACAAATGGGTACCGAAAACAGACATTTTCTTCTTACGTTACTAAACCGGAAGCAATTGAAGCTAATATTAGTACTACTACTGTTTAAAATTTTGTGTAAAAATATTTGATCTCTTAATTGTCAATGAGTTGTTATTTTATTTCTTATGTGTAATTATTTTAATTAAATTTATATTAAATTACTCTTTATTTATTTAATGTAATAATTATAATAACGACGTATAATGTATCAAAAAACGAAATAGTTGTATAAAAATATTGGAAAGCCACATGTGTAGTAGCGACATGTTAATTAAAAGTAATAACAATTTTATATGTTTTAAAATTCGTACAGCGATATCTAGGCAATAACATTCACAATTACATTAGGTGTGTTGACATGCATTTGTTTTTTCGCAATTATTTAATTGCGTGACTCTCGACTGAGCGAACTCACACCGATAGATGTGCTTGTCTAATGAAATTGCTTTGCTATGTGTAGCTCGACAATTAATATTTGATCGGTTGCCCATTCTGATATTGAACCACAAAATATGAGAAAATTACCGGGCGGTATATGTGAAGCCACAACGCGGTCTGCAACTAGCGAAAAGCAACACTACATGAGATGCTTTAATTAATGACTATGATATCGAATTAATGCGTTTCATGCGTAACCGGTTGGCCAATAGAGGACTTGAAGTGAAAGAGGGCGAATCAGCGTAACCATTGACCGTGCGAATTTTAAAGTGCATGAGTTGTCACTAGTCACTCAACGACTCAGATTGCTCAAGTGCCCCGAAATTATAGTAAAAGATTAATAAACTTATAAAGGATCGATAAAGATAATATAAATAAATTAATTAATAACTAGATTTTACTTTATTTAATTATAAAGTTTTTAACAAAGAAGATGATGAATATTTTGTTCAGTGATATGCTTTTTAAAAGATGGTTTGTCGCAAGCAAAAGTTCGGTATTAAAATGAAAAAATGAACTCCCAGTGCAGCAGCAGTACAAGTGAGGCAATCTTTTCTTACTCAGACTTAACCAAGCGTTAATATTAAACCGTTTCTACGAGCTTTTAGTTAAATCGTTTTAATTAAATGTTCTTAAGTGAATAGTTGTAGAGAAGTAATCCGCCAGACAAGTTTTGAACTTATACGTTTGGGGCTGTAATTTCTGACATCGTGGTAAGTAGTATTTCATTATATTAATCTCCTTTTAAAAGCATGATGGTCAAAATGGCTCCTCGTAAGCGAGTAGTTGGCGCCTTTAGATGTCTATCGGTGTCCACAAGCATCAAAACAATTGACAGGTGGAAGTACTGCCCCTCTTCCCTCCTCTACTGCAATGCGCTTCCGGAAACTTATAAAAACGTTATAATATCTGTCACTATATGGCTGTATGATCGAAGGCACACTCCGGTCGTTTCAGCGCAATTTGGTTGTCATGCAGTATATAACTGCTTCTTACTAAACTAGAACATGTAAGGTTCCCTTTATCTGCTACTGGATGTACGCACGTGGAGCTACAGCAAATTCAAATGAAACTTAATAGTTAATACCTGTATAAAAGGTTCGTATCGGTCTTTGGTAGAAATATTTTAATTAGTATCAAAAAATTATAAAACAATAAATAAAAATAATAAATAATAAATATCTGTGGACTAACGTCGTGTGTAAAACACCACGTTAGCCTAGCCCTGTGCTAAGTACCGTAAGGACTTGTGTTACGGGTACTAGACAACGGAATATATTTAATGTGTTTTATAAATTTAAGAATTTGTGTTATATATTTAAGATTTTTATTATAGAAATACATACAATACATATAAACATCCATGACCAAGGCGGGATTCGAACCCGCGACCCCTGGCGCAACATGCTCCATTTATCCAAGCCCTTTACCACTGCGCCAACCTGGTAGGTAAAAATTAAATTAATAATTATTATTTATTACCCGCTATACAAGACGTTTAAAGAAAAAACTGTTATAATTACTAGTATAAAAATGCCATACTCTACATTTTATCCCTATATTTATAACAATGAATTGCATTTTATTTTAAGTTTCTCTAAGCTCTCTAACTTGCTCACTTTATTTTTAATTGACAGGTTTTTGAAGATATGAAGACATAATTTCTATAGAAAAAATAAGCATTACTCTAACGTATAGAATATTCAAAGATTGTTTAGACAAAAAATTAATCCCTTTTCGTCGGCAGATATGGAATATAGTTGTTTCATATATCTAATCTATTGATTATGGTAGATTTCACACGGACGAGAACACGGGACACTAAGCCAGCTAAATACAATTTTTGTATTGCTTCATTAAGAATGACTTTTGAAAAAATCTCGCGACATCCTTTACACTAAAATGGAGGGTTACCCAGCGCATCCATTAGGAGCTGAATATTTTGCCAAAAATATAACGAATATTTCTGGCCAAAAATGGGGTTTGTTGTTCTCTTAGTTTAAGAAAAAGCCCTCTAAAATTAATGAAAATATAATTAATTATATTTTATAGCAGCTGATAGAATTTGTGTTTCGTGTTTCTAACTTTAATGTTAAGCGTTGAAGCAATCGCGGTAAACGAAAAAAAAGTGCTATAATTTGACTGTCGAAACTGAAACGAACGTAGTACCTCATACAATATATGAATAGTTATAAAATGTTAATGTACGGAGCGCGGTGGTATAACTTTTCAGTCGCGTGTAAAACTTTTATTATACTCGGGTAGGGCTGTCTACAGCTCAAGTGACAGGTAAACCATACTTGTGTTGTGTTCGCACTTGATGTAGTTCGCAACATGTCACTGTTGTGTGTATAACCCCAGTAGTGTCTACAAAATAGCAACAAAAATGGCCTATGGAGGTGGATGGGGAAAGGAGGGCAGCGCATCTGTATAGCCTCTATGTAGATGTCTATGGCTCCGACTGCTCGTTGCTCTCTCTCGTTTGCCCTCATCGTGCCCCCCTATACGATAAACTAGATAATAATACTACACAGGTTTTTTATAGTTAAATCAGCAAGCGAAGCGTTTTAATGACTACCGAGGTCCATAAACATCCACATAATTAGTGAGTAAACGTTTTGACTGCTTTTCCTCCTCCCTACGAAACCACCGCTCGAAACTCGACTACGACTGTTATTGTCTATGCATTTCAATCGAGATAGTTTATCATGGCGATTGAAACGTTACTATCAGGAAATTGCTCTATAAAAAATATGTATTTTTATCGTCAAAAAAAAACTTATATTATTAAACGTAACCAGGTTCCAAATTCTTAGTGCTGCTGCTTGCCCTATTATATTATGATGTCTTAAATATTAAAGTAAGAAAACACAACACATGCAGCCCTACGCGTAGGTCTCGCAGTACAACAAGAGGGCGCTGGTTAAGTGCTATAAAGGGTTTATTACACTTCTGTCTAAACAGAATTCAATCCTTACGGAAACAAGTACAGTTACAAGCCCCATCTACCTGGCGATATATTTATAAAACTCCAGTAAAACTTTTTGTGGCTTTCTATTTCGGTGCTTTAATTTGTAATTATCTTATTTACTCTTGTTGTGAGTTTGAGTATAATGAGCAGAGAAAACCCAAAATTGTTATTTTGCAGTGGCATTGCCCTTACTTTCATCGTTCCCGTCAATGAAATTCAATACACGAAATATGACAGCATAGCTACGGCGGACTTTCAGTCTGAAATATTAAATAATATATAGCACCAATAAACACAGATATTCTACTCGATATTAGTAAATCCCTGTACTATTAATTCTCGAGTCGCATGGCATTGATCAGTTGATGCCAACACAACAAAAAGACAAAATATTAGCGTAATGTGTGCATCTGTGCTGTCACGTTTCGTGCCGTGTTTAAGTAGCCGGTGGCCCATGGTAGGAGGAGAAGGGACGGCAGCGCATCTGTATAGCCTTATGCGGTCGTCTATGGGCGTCGGTAGTCATAGAAATGGCTCCGACTGCTAGTTTGCCCCTCTATACCACAAATAATATACTCGTAAAAAAAATATGATGTTTCCATGGAAAGTGGGATGGGATTATAATGAGATATCCATGAAAAGTTTAGTGAGGTATTGTGATAGAATGACCCGAATTTACGGCCCACTCATAGGCGTATATCTCATGTAGTTTGGGTGCCTATTAAACAATAAATAAACTTTTACTTTTATTCATACAATACCAAGCTCAGGTTTAACGTATTAAAGATAAAAAAATATATAAATTTGAACGAATGAGGATCGACAGTTCCTCTGCAGGTGTATGCTTATTATTCATTTATATACACACTTTTTATGCATTAATTTATTTGTCTTCATGGCGCAAAGGTAACAGTAGGTATGCCGTGCATGTTACGCCACATAATGTAAATTCCACGGTTATCATCAGTCTATCATAATTTTCCACTATATTTTCATTTAAGTGGACTACTAAGATAAATTTATATGAAGATGTTTAAATTGGCGCGAGCAAATTTTGCCTACAATGCCCAAATTACGAAACTTCAGAATTACTTAACTAGTTTCTGTTGATTATTATGCCAATTTAATTTTATCAGCGTTTTAATTTCCGTTTTAACGTAGATGACTTCATCATTTAAGTGGAAAAACATTTTCGGAGACTTAATATAATATCGTCACAAAGAATTTAAGCACAAACTAAATCGTATTATTCTAAACACTATCAAATCTGCAGGAAACTGAAAGTTAGTGGCAACACCGACTAGTAGACGATGTTGCCCGCGGGGAACTACTGCGGAACAGGAAGGAGGCGGCGGTACAGGTCGTATCGCCAACCAGCGCGCATTTTATTTTAACTCCATATTCCATATTGTTTCCATGAACTAGTTTTGTTTCCGTTATTGAAATAGATTGTATTCTATAAAAATAATCAAAACAAATAAAAAAGACAATTGTTTATTAGTAAATCATGTCATAACTTGATTGAAATAAAAACATAAGCACTATATAATTACTATGTGAAAAGCGAAACAAAGCGTGCCGTTTAAAGCCGTTTGTGGCCTGGCACACTGAATATATTATACTATAATTTAATAAATTAAGCTTCGTCAGAGCTCGTGACACTTTTTTTTGTTTCCCCGAGCTCACACGAGTGTTGCACCTTCAATTCGTTATTTTCAAAACGTATTGTCAAACAAATTAAAATATATTTAAAGCAGTAAGATTTTTATTTTTATAATTTACTGGCGCTGCCCTGCGTGCGTTGCTACGCGTGGCGCTAACTGTCTAAAATGGGTCGTACCAAATCAGAAACCTTGGGCTCATGTACAACAAGTTTGCTAAAGATCATCACATGGTCAAATGTATAGTTTACGATTCTATAAAGAAATACAAACATACATTCATTTGTATAAATAAAAATTGTAAAATTAGTTAATATGCCAACTATGTTTATTGACATTATTTTATGCGGCGAAGTATTTAAAGACATCGAAATCAATGTTTATAATTTACTCAAGATCACTCGCGTTAAGACGAATCTATCACCTAATATTATGTTTTTATCATTAATCGTTGAGACAGTTGCATGGAACATATAATAAGTGAATTAGGTCGGCACGGGGTGAGAGGTTTCCCTTGCTCAGTTGAATCTACAACCATAAAGTGACAGAAAATCTGTGTTTCGTACGGTTTGTTTTTGTGACGACCCGTTTGAGAAGAAGGGTAGTAGAGAGAAACCAGTATGTCAGTATCTACTCATCGTAAGGTCTAACTCTCAATGGTCGTTTTTGAGGGTCGCAAGGCTCCTTAATCTTCAGTAATATTTTCTCTGTTATGTTCTAAATGGAACAATCCACAAGTTGGAATTATCTGACGTATGACTAACAAACAAACAAAAAACTTTGAATAGCACACAATATGCCCTCACCAAAAATCAAAAGAAAACAACACAATATATCGGAGCTGCGGAGGGCGCAAAACAACAGGGGTTAGTAGACGTTGAAATATGCATTGGAATGTTTTGTTTCAATGTTTTTAATGTTTGTACGTACCTTTGTTAGTGAAACTCAAATTACTCTTAAAATTGTATTACAATATCGATAAATAACCGAAGGACGTTTACTGCCCTGACAGTAATATTAAGTGTACAAACCTTTGTGAATGTAGAAATCTGCGTGGGACACACATTATAGTGACAAATTGAAAAAATCCAATAACATACTTGGTACTCGGAATTCACGATCTCTGGTTGCACACCAGATCAGTCATGTCATACGTTACCAAAAGAAATTGAAATTTATATTTTGTTTTGTATTTTACTGTATAACATTTTTTTATAGTACAAGGGGGCAAACGACCAGTCGGAGCCATTTTCTTGACTACCGACGCCCATAGACATCCGCATAGTTTATACACAGATGCGTTGCCCCCCTTCCTCCCTCCCCCCTTCCCCCCTCTATGGGCTACCTGCTACTCACACACAACGCGAAACGCGACAGCAGGCTGACACTTTACGCCGGTCTTGTGTAAGCGAGAGGTACTTCTCCGGTCGTGCCATAAATATTACGTTACAGCAGTATTTTGTGTGTATCTTTACATGGACGGTGTGATGTAACTATCACTTGATCATTCTGCAATGCAGCTGATACGGGCAAGCACAATCGAGGACGTTCCCCGTACAAACAGACTGCAACGCCGGAAATTAACAGCTACGCTGCTTTTACTTTTCGCATGGTATTTGTGTTTCCGGTGCCAAATTGGAGGAAAGGAGGAGAGAAGAACAACGTCTGCATGACGTTTACAAGGACATCCATGGGTTTCTGTAGTCATCAAAGCTTTGACTGCTTATTTTCACCCTCTACTACAAAAAAAATAATTATAAACCACTTATGACTTTTAATAAATTGTTATTTATCTATTGGTGCTAAAGCTATGCCCGACGATATAAATAATTTATTAGATTCTAAGGAGAATATAACGTAAGACGAATTTATTTAATGTATTCGTTTTACAGTAATTTCACGAGACTGGTATCTCTCCAAACGCGTTATAAAAAGCAGACATATTTATAAATTTAAAAGATAAGAGATACAAACTTTTACTTGGTGTCTAAAAACTTGATTGTTTAACTTAAAGTGAAAAATTCATGGGTATTTTAAAATTTAATTAGTTTCATGGCTCAGATATCGTCACTGCATAATTAAATGTAGTAATGAAATGTTCTTAATTAGCTATACTTTCTAATTTCTCGTTTATAATCAGAAAGCAAAAACTTACTAACAACATAATAATACGATAACTACATAAGTCTCTTTCGTTTGTAATATAATAAAATGTGTGATTTGCGGTATCAGGTGAGCTACAGGTATCTTCCCAATCATGCCAGCCCAATTCGGCTGCATTGCAGCATAATATTGCGTGTGTGTGAGTTTCAAGAATTATTTCTCGTCAATTGTTTCCCTTAGCCTAAACTGGAGCCTAAGCCCTGGGGGCTTAAGACATAACAGGCAAATTACTATTTAGTGTTAATATTTGTTGAGCTTAAATAAAGGTTTGCTTAGCGAGAAGCAAACGGTCCATTACTGAGATGAGTGCTCGTCGACAAGCTGAGATCTTGTGCTACCACTACAGCCACAGTAAGCCGGACCGATTCGCTTAGTTAATAAATTATTTCGCCATATGTATAACAAATGCGTGCACACTCACCATAAACGCTTTGAGTGTGCAAGTGCAATGTTCGTGCACGTCTTGATGTGTGCGTCTTGATACTTTACAGGATATATTTTTTTTCCAAAATTCCTTTTTGCTGTTCCTTTTTCTTAATGCTCGAGAAAAAATGTTTAGGTACTAAGAGATTTATTCTATGGTAGACATAGATAGAAGTAAATAGTGGTAGAATATAAAAAGATATTGAATTTAAAATTTTAGTAAACCAATTTCAAGCGATTTTTTTTATTTTTTAAGCATAATAAGTCAGCTAATCTGCGAAATCTGCGTCAGAAATTACGGACAAGATAATGGCGACCTCTCATAAAATTTTTGTTGCTTATTTTTTTAGTGTCTGCGAATGAAAAAAATATTCAAATATAGACATAATATTCTTTAAAAATTTAAGTAGCAACTGGAATCACAAGAACAAAGACTTTGAAGTTATTTTAGTTCGCAGTTTTAAAGTGACATTTTTCAAATAATTAAAAGAATTTAAAAATTTACATAAATAATAAATTTAGACTAAAATAAGCGACAAAATACCCAGAACTAATGTAGCCTAACTGTGCGTACGTTGCAAGAAAGGTCAATGACAACCCAAGTAGATAAAACAAAACAATATTATATTATGTCCAAAACACTTGAAATGAAAGTACGAAAAATCTCTGATTGACGAGAGAGATGTGTCACCATTAGAACACATCCGGGACGCGTTCCAAATTGATCTGCGAGTTCTGCAAAGTTGTTATAGGTTTGATCATAGATGACCTCCATTAATTAATTTGACAATTCTATTTTTCCTATTTATATAATACTATTTATATACATTATATTTATATTATTTATACCTTCTAGTGCCTGAGACAAAAACCAGTAGTATTATATAGGTACTATTTATTTATCGACTCCCTCCTAAAAGTTTAAGAGAAACGAGTTCAGTTCAAAGTAATCCCAGGGTGGATGATAGATTGTGAGAACAAATTTCGACTCCATCAATTTCCTAATCTCCGGGACGTTTCGAAGTTGGAGTAATTGGTCTGCAACTTGACGCCTTTGATCAACAAGTGACTACTTGTGTCGGAGAAACATGGCTGTTTATCTAAATACCTTTTAATATACGGGTATCGCAGATTATGCTAAATGCTTATTTTAATACCTTTAGATTGAGAAATAACTTTATATCATCTTTCTGATCATTATAATCTTTAACTATACATACTTATATAATAAAACAGTAAAATCTGTGTACATTGAATATTATATTAAAAAAACTAATTGGAGGCGATGTAAAAATTGTAGGTACTAGAACACTTTTTAACGTTTTTTAATTTTTTTGTCTGTCTGTTTGTCTGTTAGTCCAGGCTAATGTCCGAAACTACTAGACGGATTAGAATGAAACTATTTGTGGTGTACAGATACAAAGTCTGCTCAACATCTAGAATACTTTTTGCTGCGGGAAAATCGCTCATTCCTACGGGAAAATCATTAATTATACTTTACTCGACAGATTTGAAAATTTGAAAGAAACTTTCTGTGGTGTTATGATCTTATAATGTGGCGCCGGTGAATCTGTATGTATACCGCGTATACCATTAATTCCCAACATTCAACATTTGTGTTCAAGCGCACGCAATTCTCTGTGGCTACTTGTTTTGTAATGACTGCTGTGTAGTGGACCTAAGAACAAATTGTTTTTCGCATGGCCAGCAGCTTATGTTGCCTTTTCGCGGGTCACTAGCCCTGCTGGCCTGTTCATATGGCCTAAGAAGGAAAAACAACCAATGTCGTTTATAAAGAAACTAGCAGTGCCCCGCGGTTTCACCCGCGTTTAATTTCTAAGAAATCCATATAAACTTCAATACCCT
>LUGF01042049.1:112732-127385 GCA_001625245.1 Calycopis cecrops
GCAATTCTCTGTGGCTACTTGCTTTGTAATGACTGCTGTGTAGTGGACCTAAGAACAAATTGTTTTTCGCATGGCCAGCAGCTTATGTTGCCTTTTCGCGGGTCACTAGCTCTGCTGGCCTGTTCATATGGCCTAAGAAGGAAAAACAACCAATGTCGTTTATAAAGAAACTAGCAGTGCCCCGCGGTTTCACCCGCGTTTAATTCTAAGAAATCCATATAAACTTCAATACCCTATTTCACCCCCTTAGGGGTTGAATTTCTAAAAATCCTTTCTTAGCGGATGCCTACATCGTAACATCTACTTGGATGCCAAATTTCAGCTTGATCCGTCCAGTAGTTTGGGCTGTGCATTAATAGCTGTCTATGTCACGTTTGAGTTTTATATATACAGATACTTTTAAATTGTTTAGTAATTAATGAAGCAATTTTGGCACACTGAAAGCAACCAATAACAAATCACTTGATTACAATAGAACGCGCGAACAAAATCGGTCAATAAGTCCCAAAATTTACTTGTTACAAGTAGAGGCTTTCTTAATTTCAATAAAAAATAAGGCAATGAATCAGTTGAGTCTGGCAGTTACATAATAATATAATTTTTGTTTGAGCTTATTATATTCAAGAAAATTTAACACAATATGGCGGCTGAGAAGTACGATGAGTGCTACAAAGCTTCTAAATGCATCCGACAGCTCTAAGCAAATATTAATTAACTAGAATATTACTCTGCAACAAACCACCGGGACGAAAACAGAAATTAATTCACTAGAAACTTCCATTTAGAATATTTTAATATATCTGTGTTAGGAATAAGCAGCAACAATAATATTACTAGTTTATTAAATACTTATAAAAAGTCATATATCTAACAATTCCAAACACTTAAACAAAAAGTCTACAAATGAACTGAATATTGATATTAATTTGGTCAATATGTTAAAAATTTCAAACCGCGTGTAAGGAGGATCACTCTACTCAATAGTGGGATCAGTATTCTCATACTTACAGGACCAGCACAAAGTGTACAGCTGGTATATTATAATAATGATGCATCTGTTACTATTTATGACCTTCCGTTGTTCCATTGCAAGAAGAGGAAGGGGGCAGGAGGCATAACATTTGAATAACAATTATGAGAACATCTATCTATGTTGTAATTTGGGTACTTTTAAAACTACAAACCTTATATATTTATACATGTAATTAAAAATTTTAAGAAAAAAACATTCATCTTTACAACGGCCAAAATACATATTATTTTGTTACTTTTTCTCTTAATAGATTACGAATATTTATAATTTAGTTACTATATTATATTTTGTTCTTTACATTGTAAATTTTTCACCACGGTTAACCGTCGTAATTTATAGGCGAAAAATTTAAAAGTCCCAAGAGTGCTCCTTTAATATTAATAGCGAACAATATGGTCTTGACCCTGATCTTCATTTATCTTCATGAATGTACAGCTTCAAAATTGATTCCCAAATAAAATTAATTTATTACATTAATTCTCGTTTTTCAACTTTTACGTTCTCTGTCTTTTATATACACTATAGCAAAATTGTGCTAGTTACACCATTCTTAATTCAATAACAGCTGGACCATCAGCTGAGGACACCCGCTGTCCTCGGCCATGATAATAATAGCATAACCCATTAATTCCTAATAAGTCCGGTTTGCCTTCTCCCATCGTTCTGGGAAAGAAGGGGGGGTCTGTCCCCCTATCGACCATAAATACAGTGGCTCGAGTGCAATGTGCTCGCCACTCATATCGATGAAGCTGCACTGACCTTCAGTCCTCAGCGTAGTCTATCTAAAAAAAAAAAGCTGGACCATTTGTATTGGCTCTTGTGTTTTTGGTCTTATGGCGTTACAATGATATAATTAAATTAAGTATCTCAATACTAATAATGATTTACGACAACTAAATAAATAATATTACCGATCGAATCTATACATAATTATTATAATCTGAAAAGTTACTTCTACGAAGTATGTATCAGATTAACAGCCACTTGTGTATTAATTTGATATTGACGCTGCCAATCTTAGCTAAGCTTTGATATTCTGGTAATCAATATTAATTGGTTAAGAAGTGCTTGTAAAGTGGATCTTCACTGTTTTACGTGTTAAACTTTCTTTATAATCGAAATATTATCATATAGAATATTAGAAATATCGATGAGGTCCTAAAAATTGCTGTAGCATTATTTTAATATTATGTTGTTGTCAGAAATGTCTAGTTTTAAGCGCACAAATTTACAGTAAAATTTACTTTTTTTGAAGAAAAACGAGAAAATAAGAAATCTACTCTTTTATCTACATAGATGTTCTGCGGATTTTTCTATTTTACACTTATAGCGGCTGCATATATAAATATAAAAAAAATATAGACCTGGAATGACGAAATCAGACCAGCAGTAAGTAAAATCTCTGAAAATTGGTAATTAACACACAGTTCACAGTTAAAAGGTTCGCAGAACAGTAAACATCCACTCGGAAATCTTTAGTCCTTGTTTAGTTTCATTATAATTCTAAAATCAAAGATTTTTATTACATCGATCATTTCCTCTGTGTTTATAATAAATATTCTTAAATTTTAAGAGATGAATACTTGAATTGTATTTATACATACATATATTATGTTTATCAAATATGTATTATATTGCTGTATGGTGATTTAATTTTTTTTATAAGAAACAATGGAGCCGACGAAGCCTTATGCTCACGCACAAAAAGTCGTAATAATATAATGAATACCCAAAGATTTAATACATCCTATATAAAAATGAACAGTTAGCGTTGTCCCTGTTATAATCCTGTTGAGATTAAGCCGATTACACAGCTCCAGCCCGCGGCCGCGCTGACGCAGTCCCAACACGTAGAGGATTACTGAAGGAGGAATAGCTCTGAATATTACTACACTTGTTCACTTTGCATTTAATTCTATTATATTCTGTAGCCCGGGATTAACACGTGTTTTTAGTGATAAATAATACAGCATGTGTCATAGAGGTAGGTAATAATAATTTTCAAAAAGATTATTTAATAATAAGACTAAATATAATCTCTTGATATTTCTAGCACACTATGTTAGCTTAGCAAAGTACACCAAAGATTGTTTATTATGTTATACATAATAAAATTTGTATATTATGTCGGAAGGAAGCTATGAGTCGAGTTTATTCTTGTTTTTATGCCTGTGACTGCTAATATTAATGCTGGCAAGAATAGTGCTTTTCCAACATGTAATTACTTGCAATCAGAATATATTTTTTTCTTCTTTACCTTCAGTGTTATAATTATAAAACTCGATAAAATTAAAATGGAGTAAGTCTGACGAGAGCTATAGGTAGTACGGAAAAAAAAACGGAGTTAAAACGCATTAGATATTTCGTCTGCAAATGAAACGTTTGACTAAGTCAAATCACTTAGATTTATGTGAAATTTTCGTCATATGCTATCTTGCTGGAGATCTCGCTTTACCTTTGGTGTTTTGATACTTACTTTAAATCAGTTACCCAGTGACTATTGGTCTCTATTACTTAGGTACTTGTGGGTAGGGAGTTATAAGGGGTAGTAAAAATCAGAGCACTGTGTGATGATGGGAATATGTTTTATGCATTTCAAAAACAGTGATGTTATACCGAACTCAACTTCTTCGAAACGGCTTAACCGATTTTTATGAAACATTCTGTAAATATTTAGGAGGTCCATTAATAATAGGTGAAAAAACGCGGGTTCACAAACAGCGGGGGCAGCTAGTAACAAATAGGATTTTAATATGATGATAAGGAAACATTTTAAAATCTAAACGAAAAATAAACACGAACGTAATTCACACGAGTACAATAACTGTACGTTATGGAATATCGTGTAGTAGAGGTATAACAACATTTTGTTCGCCTTCAGGCAACCTGAATAATATTTTTCTTTCACGAAGGTCACACTGCGGGCGGTCCACGCGTTTGACAGGCGACTAAAGGCGAACGTTGTCTTTGCTAATCATGCTATACGATCGGACTCCCGTTTACCTGAAACCGCTACAAATTTACGAATATGCCTTAATTCAGCGTTTGACTTCCGGGAATGAGGGAAGGAGGGTAAGTATATATTAGTTACTTACTTAGGTCTTGCATGGCCTCTTTAGGAGCTCCTGTATGGTAAGGTAAAAAAATGATGTATAATTTTTTTTTTCAGTGTTTTTTTTTGCTGTAACAAACGTGTAATAAGTTTCTAAAAGGCGATAAATTCTTATCACATTGTTTCTGGTCAAACTCCTTCGAAACGGTACGACTGATTTTAATGAATGAATACATTTGGTAAATCTAAGAATAAATAGTTCGTAATGTATATTTCAACCCAATTTTTTCACTGAATGAAATATTTTACGGCTGAATTTTACAGAATACGCTATTGTGTTATTTCTATTCGCTTGTGAGTGTCACGTCAAGCAGAATATAAGACGACAATAAACGTGAAAAATATTTATAATGTTATTTCATACGAATACAATATATTTTTCTTTCAGACACAGATGAAAGGAGAAATTGCTTTTCATAACATAATAAGAAGTCTATAGACATAACTTAGATTTATTTACATACTAATGAAATTTACTTAGCAGTTGAAATCACCATCATTTTCTTTTTTCTTTTTCACTTTTTCTTTTTTTTCGAATGCTGTGAGAGCGACAAGAATTCCAATTAAGTAATATCCATTAACGAAGTTGGTGTTGTCTTGGTGTTATCATTTTCCAACCCAAGAATCCTTTCCGTATCTAAACATAATTAAATCTAGTTTTAATTGACGATGAAGTAGTGTATTTGTACGAAGAATTCTAGATTAGTGAAAATGGTATTTCTTTTTTTTACAAAAATCTTCTTTTTAAATCGCGGGCAGCCTTTTTTGCCAGTTCATCTGCTCGCTCGTTATCCGCCAAACCAACGTGTGCCTTTGATCCGGAAAATGATATTTTCAAATTGATGCTAATTTTTGCTAATGCAAATTGATGTTAAAACGAAAGCTTTTAATCTGTTGACGTTGTTAGTTGGCGGCAATTTTGTGCGCTGATAGGTTTTACATTTTACATGAAAATACCTACTCCTGGAGAACGAATTACTGGCACATGTAACTGAATATAAGAACTTAATGTAATATTAATAAAGTGGGATGAATAAAGTAAAGCAGATATTTTTTTGAAATTTCTTTGTATGGATAAAACGCATAAAAAGTAATACTAGAATATAAAATTCGTGAATGACTACTGTGTTGACAAGCTTCGAAACGCATTGTCCGCGTTATCACTACGACGTCTTCTATTTGATTCCTTTGCAAATTGTATTCTTTAAAGTTTACTATGTGTGCGTCACACATTGGACAAACTTATGAATATAAGCTAACTCTGTTATTAAATACACATCAAACATTTTATACTGATGATAAATGTCTATTCGCAAACAGCACAAAATATATTTGTTTGGTGCAAAAAATCTTGCCCGTTACCTACATATCATTCAGTTATTCTACACTTTTATAACAAATGTAAATCCAGGCTAAATTCAATAGACGGTAACACCGGGACTCTCGGCGAAGCGACTAGCTGTCTAAAGTGCATTAGCGTCTAAATCTTTGCAGAAACCTTTTACACCCGGACTTGCAGACTTTCTCTTATATACAATTCACTGCGGACGTGTGGAGATACGAACAGGTGTATTCGCCATTTGTACTCGTATTATTACAGTTATATCGCAATTTATTTTATACACTGTAATCGATACGGAAAGTAAATATATTATATCATCATCATTTCGTATGGCTCTGCTTAGGATCCTACGTTTCAATATCTAGACATCGCAACTATTTTTCGGCTGCTGGTGTGAACCGATCTAAAAATCTAACTACAATAAAATATAAGTTAAATTGGGACGCGTCGATATTCTCTTTATCCGGGATAAATTTCCGTATGGTTTGACTCGGGCCAGCTCAATATGTATGTAAACAGAACCTCGACATAAGTAATTGCTATCAACTTTTCCTGTGTTAAGCTACTTCATTTACGTATGCACTATGCAGTTTATTAAATGACCTCGTGTATAATTGTCTATTTTATATTTTACGTGTTTATAATATGACGGTTGCGGACGCACGCACTCTGTACTCTTGTATTCCAAAATCATTTCCATAGTCATGTCCGCTCATTTCTCCCTTCTAATATTAAATATAAAGATTTTATAATAAATTTATGACTCTTGTCTCTTTTGTAGTATTGTAACTACACATTTCTTAGCTCCGCTAGTGAATAAAGAATGTGCATTATACAAATCTGAGCAATACATTATATTGTCAACTCGTCTACACTTTTAGTTACGTTCAATAGTAAAAATGTTAGTATTCCAAAGTATATAAGCAGATAAGAAAACTCGTCGAATTGCAAGTTACTATCGAGAACATAACTCGTCCGTACGACTGGCTGTGTCGACTACAGCTGTTCCAGTTATCTATTAAATTACCCCATTTGAATACGAGAAAATACAGTACTTTAAAGACTGCTTCGTCAAGGTTTTTTTTTTAAAAGACCAATTAATTTAAGTCATCAGAGTAATTAAACTATTTTATATTGATATTTCTTTAGCGTAATCGTGCAAAGCTGGCTTCCCACTGCGCGTGCTACTACGCGCCGCGCTGCTCCACGCGCAAGGACGCGCCACGCGACACACCGCGCCACCCAACGGAAACTGGCGCGGCGCGGCGCGTACCGTTATATATGTATCGATCGCCTACACTCGCGAGCAAGCGCCGCGCCTTTGAAGTTACCGACTTTTAGCGGATAGGTCGCGCCGCGCCGCGCCTGCCCGCGCCGCGCCGTGCCTAGCTCTTCACACTGCGCGGGGCGCGTGCGGGCGCGGCGCGGCGCGGGCTAACACGCGCAGTGAGAAGCCAGCTTTAGATCTACGTTTTTTAGCAAAAGGCAAATAGAATAGTCAGAGTGATTAAGTGACTATTCACGCGCGTAGACCTGCGATTAATGTTATGCGCATGTAATCACAAACCTTAAGAAACACGTAAACTTAGCTCGCAGTTTTTGCCGTTATCATGTAATCGAAAAGTACGGTACTCTCAACTTGTACCGGCGTAATTAAGGTGCAAAGTAGTACTGCTTGTCACCGATTGGGGTACGTATGGGTACGTTACAATTGGACATTAGGATTAGTAGTGACTATTTAGTGGCGTCCGGACCGTCCCCAAGTACTAGAATTCTGGACTTTTTACCGAGGCCAGCATGTCGCTGGAGTTACCCTTTACTTGTAAATCCCAGGCCCACCAATTATAGAAAAAAAGGAACTGCTTTAAATGAAATCAAATTAGCAGTAGCAAAACCGTTGACAACTTCAAATTATTTATGATTAATTAAATATTTATTAGCTGTGATGGTCGAAGTATAAAGGAGCTTAACATAATAAAATAGATGAGCTTATTTTCTCTGGCTGTATAAAAGCACGAAGCTTATTACACATTGTGCTCAGTTCACAGGGATTCTAATAATAAACAACGGCGTTACGTAAATATTAAATGTGTGTTAATATTAAGCCGTGCCTGAGGAAGCTATGCTTAAATATTCTGCTCATACACATAAGTATATTTTGTTTTACTAGTTAGTCCGAACTACTCAAATATTTAAACAAAGTTTACTGGAAAAGTTGGCAGTAGTATACAATTTCAACCAAGTAAACTCTTCATCTTTACAACATTAATTATTAGTATAGGTGAATATATAGTAATAGATGAATAATGAAGAAACGTAACACACACACAACGTGTACGGAAGAGATAAGTGCGACACGCGCTTGCTGGATTTCTCACACATAGTATTTGCATAGATATTCACCACTTACTGCCCTAGAGACGTCGACCCGTCATGTTTAATGTTTAACTTTACGACTGATTCTCAGATTTATTGAATATTAAGAAAAATATACAATTTGGTCAAGAGGGTTTGGAGGTAGACCATATAATATTTTACAGATTTGTTTTATGTATATATTGTTGTATATGTATATATATACATATAAATGATATTATAATATAAATTCGTTTATAAACTGTGCTGGATGGCTCATCTAATTTTACCAAATTAAGAAAATATATTTTATCCACCAGTGAGTCTTAAACCTCTAAAATTTAGTAGTGAATAAAATAAGTATGTATACTAATTATAATAAACCGTCGCTATGTAGCTGTAGACTTCGAGGGAATATAAAGCGGAGCACTAACGCCCCTCTGATGTTTTACTAAGAAGTCTATTTACTAAGATGGCTAAAGGCCTTCAAGTTCTGCGTATAAATTAGGGTCTGAGATGCAAAGTTTTCTTAAAGTGTCTGTGTAGTTATCGCGATATAAATAAATATCAAATGTATCCTGATTTCATATGTTTTATCAATAGTTTTTTTATCTTATGATTTAAATGATATTGTACTAATATTTAATTTAAGTCGATAATATGATGTAGGTACTACATACCACTAGGCCCAAGAACAATGTTATTTGTATTACCATTAATGATAAGTGTACACACACCTACCAATACAGAGGCATTAGATGCACGTAAGCATTAATATTTTGAAAACTAGACATTATACTATGGAATACAATATAAGGTTTGCCTTATGATCACCAGTATGTAACAACATACGAAACTCACAATATACACTACGTATTTACAAAGTTTTTATCAAGATACTCCCATACCGTAGGGCCCAGCAGTGCGCCATCAGACCACAAAGTCCTTCGCCCTTCGCCCCTCCTACCCCGCCGAGCCCGCGCGACCGCATGATCCCGACAACGAACAAAGCCTCCTCTAAACTTATGCCGTGTTTTTCGTATAATCCTGCACAAGGCTCTCTTAACATATTGCTACATGTACAGTGGTGTTTCATTATATGAAGCAATATGTTTAAAACCTCAATTTACCGAGACACAGACACTAAAACATTTACTCATTGGAATTTACTCCTGAAAAAAAATATTTGAATGAATATATTGGAAAACATCAAATGTAACTCTCAACACAAAGGTTTTAACACACATCATCATCACAACATCTTTCATTTCAGAATAATGTTGCATGACGGAGCGGATATACACTATTTCTGACACACTTTCTGAAACGGATCATCACAATATAATCACTTAAACTAATTCTAAAATGAAACTTTAACCCCTTATTATTAAAATTAAAAATAACGTCGTAGTAATAAACTAACATCTGTCAAATTCCATACTTTTTATGTGATTTTTACTATAGAATTTGACAGATGTCAGTTTATTACTAGGTTATTACTTGGATAAAGTTATTTTGTTTATTGATGAGGTTAATGACATTCGACGCTTTTGCATACCCGCATGAGTGTTACGGAGATACGAAGCCCTCCTTTCCGACTCAACTGCAATGGGCTACTAGCTACTCACAAACCACACGAAATGCGACAGCTTAGCTGTCAGTTTACGGCTGTATAATGTAAACGAGGAGGAACTCCACGGAACCACCTGTGTGCGTAAGTTAATTTCGTAACCGTACGTTTTAAATCGAGCCATCAGCTAGCCGCCCACGCGGTCTGGTCGACCTCGTGACGAGTGCGCGAGTACGTGATCCCGTAATCAATCAACTGTCGCCAGCTAATGTCGGGGAGATCATACACGCAGTATGAATATAAATGTTTCTGTATATAAGTTATGTAGTAACTTGTTACTGGTGCGCCTTTGTGAATTCTTAATCATTTTGGTAAATGGATAAATGCATTGACTGAGAATATACCTACAGATAAGTGATCTGCCTTGTGCAGTATATATCGATCCTCGTGCACACTGTGGTTGTATTGTGTGTAACGACCGGCTGGCGCAGTGGTATAAGGCTCGGATTAAGGCTAGATAAGCTAACTGTAAAATAGCTTCTTATCGTACTCCTTCTCGTACTTTTCTCTCGACCCCGAAGACTGAGGAGGTTCGCCTCGTATGGGCTCAAAAGATCCCTTAAATAATTACACACGGGGGTAAGTTAAAGGGAGTGGAGTACTGTTAAATATTAGGCGATAACATATTAGCTGCCAATTATTTTTATCACTGTCTTTTACACGCGTTTATTAGTATTCTCTTTATTAACTTGTTTACAAACGTTTGAGATAGGTTGTTTGGTTTATGTTATAAATCACAAATGACTGTACTATGCATTTTTCATCAATTGAGTCGAATCGAGGCAGGGCAACCGAAGACGTACCTCTCGCTTACATGATACCGCTTTGGATATCGCCACAAAGTGACATCTATGCTGTCGAGTGTTGTGCGATGTCTGAGTCCTTGGATATAAATCCTTGGACCAATGAATAGGACTCCAAAAAGCGGACATTACGTCTGTATAATATGTATGAGTATGTGTGGGTATTGGCTAGTAGGTAATCACCAGTTTACTACTAATATAAATTAAGCTTTTGCTAAATGTACCCAGATAACGTAATGATATGTGAGTGGAAGTTCACGCAGCGGCGTAAGTTGGCGCAAAGTATCCAACCCTCGACACTGAGTCGGCGATCAGTTCGCAGCTCATTTGACGCCGTCGAGCTGCCGAGCTTAAAACACTAAGTGGATTTCTTTCTTTAAGGTGAAATGAATTTCAAAACCAATCGTCGTAACGCAACGTAGGTATGCGTCACGTCGGCTAGCTGTCCCCAGACGAGCTCTCACACAGAATCTATAGAGAAGTTTGATGTATATGCTGCTATTAAAACAACACGTCTCTCACTTAGAATCTCTCTAGTGTATGTTACAGGTCTCAGGTGACTAAAATTGTAAGTGGTGGTTTCTAAGAAATACACACTGAGAACTACAACTAGGCGAAATAAAGCTATTTTATTTATTTTTTAATTAAAAGGGGCTATAATAATAATAGTCTTATCCACAACAGGTATTATCCAAAACATCTTGCACAACTCACTAAAGGAATTAAATTTACCCAAATACACTTACATTACCCTTCAGAAAGCAGTCATTCTAAATACATGCCGTATCACGAGAAAATTCCTGCAGTTAAACCCAACACACCAACACTCTCACACAAATACACTATAATGTCCACTTGGCTTTGGCCCGTGGATGTTGTTAGCTACCGGTTGGTCTTGCTCAACCGAGAAGGAATAATCCTACAAACATAATAATAATAATAATAATATATTTATTTTAGATTCATTACATCCATATTAATTGTTAGTAAGCTTATTCTAGTTGGTTAGTAAATAATTAGATTTATTGAAATTTTACATATTTAAATTTAAATCAAATGACAATTTTTAAATCAATTGAATATGAATGATTTGGTTTAATGAAAAATTAATAGAAATAGCAATAGATCCCGGTCTCGGTGAGGGCCTGTGCAGCCACAACCAGTGTCGCAGCATGGGGGAATCGCTAACACCTGTAGGAGGCGGTTCGGACTAGCGCGCAGGCGAGCCATCAAAGATATCGTATAGAGTAATCGAAAACATTACCGACACCAATAATACGTATAAAAGTATAGCGATGCCTTCCTTCTGGCTCCCCTTCTATGGGCTGTCAGAAATTCATGGTGCTCTGGAAGGAAATTCACGATACAAATGCGGGTCTAGGCAAAGGTCTGTAGTAAAATGTATTTTAAGTATCCAGTGTCAATCGCGCAATCAAGACAAATCCAATGATACCTCGAACTTTAAATTCAATCCGTTTAGGTTGTACCACGAAAACATAAACCTTCATAGGCACATAATATGTACATACATGCTTCTGGCACATTCGGGAAAAATCGTTCTAGAATTCAATGATTTCACATAATACCTTTCGAGACAAACATATATTATCTCTTTGTTACATCACACACATCACACGTGAGTGAGCTTCTGATATTGACTGCGTGTGAAATATGAATGCCGCGGAACATCGCAGTCGTTTTGTGCTTTCATTTGTAAATTGTGACGTCACAGATGTTTTCATTACGAGAAATTGAAGCATATTTATGACTAACGACGTCTTCTTAACCCTTTCCTTTTCAATGGGCCACCTGAAGCTAACGAGCCAAATAAAAACCGACAGCATATCTGTCACTTTGCGACGGTATAATTTAGTACAGATATAATATTTTAGCCCCCCTATCTTTTACTAAAGAATATCCAACTAGACAAAAAGATAAATCCTAAGTCTCTTTTATTTTCAATTACTCTGATTTGTATTTTTGATACTCAGAATCACTATTCTAAAGATGTTTCGCTTTAATATCGTAATCGGAACTACAATATTTTCCTTAAGGTTTGTTTGTGTAAAGTGAACGCTCACACCGAGACGTGAGCGGGTAAGTGATGCGCGAGGCGCGAGCTGAAGTGAGTCTGTGTAATGTGATAAGGTGCGCGGCGAGCGAGTGGAGTCGTTTAGCACAACCGCATGCCGCATACTATAAATCTTGTATAGTGCACATTTTAACGCCTTTATTCAAAAACAATCATATTTTATTTCTTTATTGTAGTGATAAATGTAAACTGCTTTTTTCACCTCTTTAGATGAATTTTCGGGGAAAATTACGTACGGGTCAGGTCGAATGGGCAGGGACTTTACCGGTATATGAAAATATTTTGAACACTGTTTTTCATTTCTGTTTTTATATTAAAACTGAAATAAAGTGTAACCCTTTGAATCTATAAGTGTTTATAACTGTTACAGCCAATAAAGTTCAAATTGACATGGCATTGGCCTAGTTAAGGAGGCGGCATATAAACAAGGTATAAAAACAAATTACGTCATACAACAATCATGGATGATTTGCATATAATACATATATATATGGGAGAAGGTAAGACGGGGCATTGACTGTACGTACGTACAGACGATGAATAAACTATCGAATACGGTCATTAGTGAATAAAAACGCGGCACTAATCCCGGTAGATGTCGTTGCAGCGCAGTTTTAGCTGCGGGAAACGTCGTGCTATATTAAGTCTGTATGTGAGAGCGAACTGAGATGACCGAGCATTCAACAACCGACAGTCCGACAGACACCGGACCTTTAAATAATAATTTGGAGTTTCACATCGGGGAACAGAGCCGGTGAGCAAATCACCGTGCATCTCCAGCGCGCTGACTACACTCACACTACGTATACCGAGAGGTGGCGAGGAGCACGGGTGGGTAGGTTCTTAATCTAGTGATTAGTCATTAATGAAATTGTGTGACACAGTGCCTACAAGATGTATGACGGTTCTGCCGGAAAATCTGCACGAACCGACATGTATATTATATCATAAATATTTTTCTTCTACTTCCGAAGTTTTCATTTTTATGACCTGTCTCATAACTTGCTAAGCTCCCTGTAGGTGTTCTAGTCGTGCAAGAAAACTTAGCGAATAAACGTTACAACTGTCGAAAGTGCTCCTGCAGTCCCGCTGACGACTTCTTTACAGCGCGATTTGTACACATACAGCTGTTGGTACTTTGTAAACTTAACGTATAAATAAAACGGTTTAGGAAATACTTTTGCAGTATTTCGTTCATTCTCGATAGTTTTTACCACGGAATAGATAAATAAGGTTTTTACTATGATTCTTGAGGCATTGCGCCTTTGGCAATATCCTTTCGTATAATGCGGTTATTATAATATTATACAAAAACAATAAAAGTTTAACTAATCAATGTCTATTTATATATCCAGGTCTATAAAATATTGCTGTTTGCTATTGGTACGCTTTTGTTAAAAACGAAATTTGATAAGTCTAGATTTACTATACAATGATACAATATACAGCTAGCACCTCAGCAGCAGTTCGATCAAATTGCTTAAAAAACAAAATTGTACAATATTACGTATGCCTCGTTTCTAACTTAATAATTTATATATTTAAAAATTATGAACTGTCATAAATAAGGCTATATTTTATTTCTATTGGTTATATTAATTGTATCTATTGGTGGTCTACAGTATCAGCCATCAATCCATACATATCGAGGTCAGTGCTTTGAGACCAATCTTTTAAGCGACAACTGTCACATTGTTTTTTCATTTTCTTTATTCTTCATCTATAAGCCATATATCAAATGGATAAGACGACAAATAATGACATTGTAACTTTATTGTAACTTAAATTTAAGGTGTAACTTTAACAATTTGGCTTACTACATAAGAAGTTACTTATTACGTCTAAAATATTCAGACAAAATATTATTTTTGTCGAACAATTTCCCCTGTTCAATTTTTTTATTGAAAGGGATACGCCTCGAGATGGCCTTTTTGTAAAACATTGGTGAATAATTGAACAATACGGGTTCCGTTAGAAAATTACTAAACAAAATTTGCATATGTATTGCTTATTTACTTCGGTGGGTGTTTTTACGTAATACATAAATTATTATTATTTAAATATATTTATATCTCGTAGTTTGCCTTGCAAAATTTTCTATTGTACGTAACATAAGGTTATGGGATATAGCCTCGTGCGTTGGAGAGCACGTTATGCTATCGATCTTGCGCCTGTTTGATCTCCGCTCGAGTCGGGCAGCCGTCTTTCTGAAATAGGGGGATAGGAAAATAATGCAATTATGTATTTGTGCACACTTGTGCACTTTTTATATCTTACGCATTCGAC
>LUGF01042049.1:127730-145228 GCA_001625245.1 Calycopis cecrops
AATTATGTATTTGTGCACACTTGTGCACTTTTTTATATCTTACGCATTCGA
Organism: Calycopis cecrops; assembly: GCA_001625245.1. Lineage (NCBI taxonomy): Eukaryota > Metazoa > Arthropoda > Insecta > Lepidoptera > Lycaenidae > Calycopis > Calycopis cecrops. Next base: position 127,782 of record LUGF01042049.1, read on the forward strand.
CTATATGTATAAACACTGATGGTGAGTTTGGATAAGGATAATTTTCTAATTGTTAGTAATAAATCACACAAGTAAGTAAAGATCTTATTTAATAACAATTAATTTTACATTTTTAAAAGAATTTAATTAATAAAATATGCAAATCTGCCGACGTTGTAGGTACTATTAATGTGCTGATTATCTCTACATACTACATGAAATAATGTTAATTCTGTTGGCAATTACTGAGCTGGTAGATTGGTAATCCCAGTAGAGCGCTGGCTACCGGGCGAGGCGCCCGCAGTCGAGGAGATGCGGGCTCCGGTAATGCCGCATGACGGACGGTGCTCCCGTATCTGCACTGCGGCCGCCCGCTCCCACCGCTTCTTGTTAACGCTCCAACGTTCTACAAGCTGAGGATTTAACTGAAAAACATTCACGTATAAAAGCTGCTCGTAAACAAAAGCCGCTCGGACAAAAATATCCTTTGCATTTACGAAAATGGGTAAAATGGAAGCAAATTGCCAGCGAGCAAGGAAAAAATATTCGTAGGGATTTGGTATATCTTCTCGTTCGTTTTCAGTTTTTTTTAATCTAAGTCTTGAATCTTGAAAAAAGCGACTTTTTTCTAACTTAAATTTCTACCGTGAAATCAAAGATGAACCAAATGCATTAACCCTGAGTTTGATTGTGTGTAAGTCATGATTACGAGGAGCTATTTCAGCGGGATTTTCCTCCCAAATCCGGTCAACTGGGGAGCCATGAATCATAGCACGAAATTTTACTGAAAGACATTATTTGATCGCTCCGCTTATACGATAAAAATATGAGCAGTGTAGCGGTAGAGTGACGATCACGCTGTCATCTGGTGCGTTTTATCTGAATTGTACGTAACTGACATGATGTAGTAGCTGGTCGCACTCGCCCCAGAGGAAATCACCGCGACAGGCAGTCCTTTGCTTACATGTCGCTCCTCCCGTGCCGGCTCCCGTGACGTCACTTGCGCTGACACAAATATACTCATTAATAGCACAGATCAGAGACAATTAGCACACATCAAGCACATTCCATGTATCTATGAATTAGTAGAGTTATTTCAAATTCAATGAAAATAATACTTAATATGTATTTGCATGTTCTAATAATATTATTGTCTTTGACGCTTAGTGAAAAAAGTTCACTTTTGTTTTTAGGCTATCTTTTGCCCAAGCGCTGAGGTAAGGCAACGCCAATATCCAAATGATAATAACTTTGTTTTTTACCACCTGGACATCAAACCACTTCACCATCGCAACTGATCAGATATTAAACGATAGTTGCAGGTTTATAAAACATTAGCAGCACTCGGCATGCAATGTAATTGCAACGCGACGTCAGGAAGAAAAATAAATAATTGAAAATAGTTAAATAATTTAATAGGACTCGTCAATTCTTTAAGGATTTGGGAGTAAATACCAATGGTCATCTGCTAAATAATACTAAAAACTCGCCCATCAAAAAAACATAATATGTTGTTTTATTCGACTATATTAATATAACAAAAAACTGTATTCAATGTATTTTTTAAAGACAGGATGTTTGTTATTAAATAAAATATATTTTTGAATTTATGCTGCATATCATTAACCTGTGTTGTAAGTATTTGACAAATAACAGATGTATTTATTACCTTTTTATGAATGATAGAGGTATAATACCGCTTCTACCCCTCACCTCACCTACCTATTCAATCGCCGCTTGGAAGGTAGAAAGTAAAAACTACTGTAAAAGCATTTGTCAAAAACCGAATAGATTAAACCACAGAATATCATAGTATTACCGCTTAATTATTACCTATATTTTATTATTAAAAATAAAACAAATTAAATATGATAATTACAGTACATTTATATACTATATTTTAGTGGCAGTCTTATCTCTGGGCTCGTTAATTGTCCAAAGTGATCATTGTTCACTACAATAATTTGAATTAATTTGTAAAAACTTAATTCATTTATTAAGACATATTTTAGAACATATTTAGCACTTAATATCGATATACGACTAAATAATATTATAGAAATATTTCTATTAAAATCTGTTTATATCTTGAATAGAAAATCCCCTATCTTCGGCTATCTGCGGCTGTGATTGATCTGCAAAGTAATTACCTGTTATTGCTATAATTGCAAACTCATTATTACAATCAACACATATAAGTGCATTAAATCGATTAGATTAAATAAAGCTTAATATAATTATTTATTTATTTTATTAACAAGTGACGTGTTTTCATTGTCAACGTTTACACAGTTAGTAGTAACATTCATATTCGTGGTTATACTGAAAATAAATAACTCCTCTGTAGAACACACGCGTGCTTATCCTTAATATTCCAAAATTATAACCTGGAGTTAGAATAGTTGTCAATTTTTCCTTCTTAAACTAACCACATTTTAATAAGCTTTGTCGCGTTCTTTTTTGTCATTCCTTTGAGTATGGCACATACACATGAAAGTAAATTTTTTGTTTTTATTAAAAATTTTATATACTCGTTGATTTAAAAATGTTACGTGTTTAGATTTTTTTAAGTATTTAAATTTTAAAAAAGTATGTATGTGTCGTATCGTCCCACGCAAAAACTACTAAACAGATTTGAGTGTAATTTTGCACAGAAATAGCTTTCAATTTTAAATAACATTAATTCAGTTTTTTATCCTGCGTGATGATCACGTTTAGATATCTTCTACCACAAGAACACAGCTACTAGGTATATAAATATATAGAGGTATGCAATCACAGGACTTTATCATGTTATCAAATATATTTTAATTGATCTTAGCATGTTGTCACTACCCTGTGTCAGGTCACGCTATTTGGTGAGCTCCGACACACTAATTTGTAATATGCACGCAAGTAAATCTTTGTAAGAGGTAAATTCATGCTGCACTGTCAACGAATTGGGTCAGCATGGCAGCAGGCCGTGGGGTGAAAGTTCTGGCTCCCTGGAGAGGAGTATTTTACGTAGGTCATTCAGTAATAGATATGAACCCAGTAGCTTATGTTACGAAAGTTAAATGATTTGTTTTTCATTGAACTCTGAAGATATCTAAAACCAAACTCACTATATTATTTATTCTTTTATATTAGTTGAACAGTTATCTAGGTTTGTAATAACAGAGCCCGGAGCTGTTAGAAAAGTTTGTTATAAGGGAAGAAATCTCATTTGAATCATCTTGTTACTAAAGTTATTAAATAAATCAAGTTAGGATTTTGAGAATGATAATTTGATTTATAATTCAGACCAGCTAAACCAGCTATTTCACCCGTCTATATTTTACACGGGTGAAATAGCAAAAAGTAGGTATTTATGACAAAAAGATTTTTATTAATCCATATAGTAATCAACAACTGCGTCAAATATCAGAAAAAATCTCATAGCGTGTTTCTCATTTATAATATTTATGAATAGAAAAGTATATAAAATAGAAAAAAGAAATTATAAATGTTGTTGTTTGCCCCGGATTGTAAAATTCATCTAAATATAGATAGGTGCCACGGCGACATTACGAATCTGCATAACCTCTAGCAAATAGTTCATTGTACATACGTGTATAGTTGCGATGGCCGTCACTCAAAAGACTACGTCTGCTATTTGCACATTACTTAGTACCTACATACTGTATACTGTAAGCAGCTAGGACGAGCGCGCGGGCTCAGAGCATAAACTATTCTGTTTACAAAGTCGCTGTGATGAGTAACGTGTATTTGTTTTTGGGACCATCCTCATTACGTATGCCATCTCGGTTGACTTTGTTAAGGTAATTACGGAAACTTGTAATAAAATTAGAATTTAAATTTGGTCGTAATGATGCAGGCCTAATGCACCTCCCCCCAGAGATGCAGCCACCTTGTCGTGGTAAACTCTGTAATCCCCAAGGCTATGCCGGACAGGGCTACCCATATCGGACACGCTTGGGGGGAGAAGCCAGACTAAGGACAGCAACGCTGAGGGGTCCTGGGGTTCTCTTATCTAGCAGTTTTTACCACATTACACGAGCGTGTCTGTTTATTATTATGTAACAATGTGCTAGAAATAGTAGCGTAACTAGTACCCAATGAGAAAAGAGTCAAATTATATAGAGAGGACTGTTTCTGTTCTCTACTAAGAATAAAAAAGCTCCAGGAATGAACTACGAGAGGTATAGTGAGCTTATGAGCTCTTGCTCATAATGGCGCTCGGCGCGGTGGCTTTCAAACGAGCGTGACCGTTGAATAATTCATAACCTACATCTTTTCTCCGGAAAATGGCTAATAACATTAAGCGTCAAATACCCAAATACCCGTGGAAGTACTCAGTAGTGAATTAGGTTACAGCGCACTCACCGATGATTGAGATAATGGCTAGCGATAAAATCTGAACGGCCACCAGTTAGACGTGAGCAATGTCCACCGAACAATTTTACTGAACACAATTTACAATAATTTTTGCAGCCACATCCATACCATACCACGCTTCTTTCCTTTAGAATACAAGCCCTATCCACGCCAGGGATATTCGTCATAAAACCTTGTTTATTATACTTTTTTTTTCTTGTTGTTATGCTGAAATAATGATTTCTGCATATTATATTTCCCTGATATTTCCGGGCAGCTGGATCCTTTAGCCCTAAGAGAGAGACTTCGATTCCCTCTGCATCGTTTACCGTATTATCAATAAGAAGTGTTCAGAGGAATTGTTCGTTTTAATACCAGCAGTTCCGTCATACGCCCACCACCTCGATGTTTATAAATCTACTACTGTGTGGTATAAGCGCCATTTTTTACCTCGTACTTGGGCACTATGGAACTATCTGCCACCCTCGGTATTTCCGATATGGTACGATTTAGGGTTCTTCAATAAAAGAGCATATCTATTTTTTAAAGGCAGGCCACGTGTCTGCAAGACACGTAGTAGTCACTAAGCACCTGCTCGTTAGCCCCTCATAATATTAAAAAAAAATGTGAAATAATAGTTATAAAACTACAACCTAAATATTAAATTATCTTCACAAATTATTTTAAGTATTCTTTACGTCTGATAAGAATGGCTCCTAACGAGGACACAGGCGACGTGAACAAATCACCGCCATACGCCACGGCCCACTTCACCCATCCTGAAAACTGATACATGTTTGAACATATTTATAATTTTTGACGGTTCGCTGGCGCCGTGGTATAGAGCTATATTTGATGTATTTATTTAATAAAAATCGTAACTATATAAAATTTCTTAAAATTGTAAAGAATATCAAAAATGTTTCCTTTGTCTAGTACCCGTACACATATTCTCATGGCACTTTCGATGGGGCTAGACTAGAGTTCTTAATTCAAAAGAAAAAATAATTATAATTTATAGGATCACTTCTCTGTCCATTTGTCTGTCACAAATTGAATAAAAATATGTTTGAGACAATTATCAGGTAGAAAATATTTATAAGTACCTGTGTCCTCAGTTCAGAAAGATCGTTATCCTCTCCGCACTCCGAGAGCTCTTAAGCGAGACGGTCCTCCGATGGAGTGGAGTTCGCCTATGTGATCAAAAGAAGGCAATTAACATCTAATGTCTTATAACAAACATTTCTCACAATACATATTATAATCGATAATCGACCTTTTGATTTTATTGGAGGTTAATCTTTAAGAAACAATATTTGAATGTAAAGAAAATGCGAGGAGTAAAATCATGAGAAACTATCTGTATTCTTCAATTTCAGCCGCGCTAGATATTATTGAATTTGTGGTTCAAAATTATGTTTAAACAGCCTCGATTTTAGTCTTCTGAAAGTAGCGCAAAACTAACAAATCCTTCAGCTTTCTAATTTATTAAATTGATTGTAATCTATATTATCTAAAACCCATTTTATTCATATCCATATAATGATTAGTTTTGCGTGAAACAATAACAAATGTACCTACCCACAAACTTTCTAATTTGTGCTATTAGTAGGATTGGTATAGGTTCGTAAATATTTTATCGAGCACTCTAAGCCTAGAGCTATCGCACAATTTTGTTTTATTGATTTATAGCGCGTACTCTTTTTGATTTCATTAAAACAATAGTGGGAGAACAAATAAAAGCAAGGAGAAGAAGAGGAAGGCCAAGGTCATAATATGTTGACCAACTAAGAGCTAAAGAGATTAGCAGAGGACAGAGCCAAGTGGAAGAGGCTCCACCAACAAGAGCGATGCTTTTAAAGTTAAAGAAGAAAGAAGACCCTTTATTAAAGGTAGGCTGTTAAAGTTGTCGGCCTGTGCAAGATGTTTTCGGTCTGACTGATGACTCAATGTCTATAGACATTTTCACAGTAGTTATTTATACCAATGGACCACATAAAACTCACTTTGCGGTGGTATCATGTGAGCGAGAGCTGAGATATAATTTTATGGTTATTTTATATTCATTTAGTCTCAGTTACGTGTTGACAACAACTCGTGCTCTGGTTAACCTCGAGTCTAATTTTTTCACTAAAAAGTGTTATTAGGATTTTTAATTTCTAATAATAATTCAGAATCAGAATGAAAAGACCAGTCTCCGGTCGTGTCTGATTGCTATCCACCGTATTGGAATTAGAGAAAAAGGTAATATAGAGTGCACTTATATACCCTACACAGATGATGTCGGTGATGTCAAAAAACATATACCAACTTTCTTTCTTCGAAGTCGGTTAAAATGATATCACGTTAGTGACGCTGAATTTCAATTACCTCATATCATGTGCCTATAAATTGTACCATCACAAGACCATAAGTATGCGAACTTCGGCTCCGGCGTCGGAAACATGTGCATGATGAATGCGGGCGTTCGCTGCGGAAATATGAATTCCTGTGGGAGATTTATGGTCGCAGCACACTTATCAACTCGGAAAGGGATCGTAACCGCACCACCTCGAGCCGGTCAGTATCCTTTGTATGAAACTTCATAATGCTACGCACACTTTTACGATCACTTACCGACTTGATAAGTGTGTTGCGACCTTTATGGACTTTGTAGTAAGTGTGTGGACACGAAGACGCCGGGAAACTCTCTTGTTTGCTCATATTGTTTTATCTGTCGCGTATCGTATTATAGATGCGGGTCGGCCGAGTACTCAAATTATATTTTAATGCTTTGATTATATAGAACTATGAAAGGCCTACATGCCTTTGTGTTATTTAATATGATATAGGATCATATTATAGACAGCAAAGTTAATTATATTCCAACGAATAATAATAAGGTCAAAATATCCACACACCCAGCGAGTAGTAAGTACTTCCCCTTTCCAACCGTGCCGTCTGCACGTCCATATAAATATAAATTTGCGCATTTGTGCAGCAAAAGGATTACTTGATTACAAGACTTCTTTTCCCTTTTAAATCTTTATTATACATATAAATAAATATTTCTTGTGTGCGTGTGTATGTCCTTGAACTCCTACTAACGACTGGACCGATTTTGACGAAATTTTGTGTGTGTTGAAGGGGATTTGAAAATTGATTAGATTCACAAATCAGCCCGACAGATGTTGCTGCATCGCGAAACCAGGTGACTATGATATATAATATGAGTACCTACGTTTATCTGTTTTTTTCACAGAGATTTACCACAAACTATGGACCACCTGTTTTGTATATAATAAAATGTACCTACCACAAATGAAACGCACCAACTGTGAAGGAGCAACACTTGAGACCTCCGCCGTCCCCTCGAGTCATGTGTTCATCTCAGATGTAAGCACGTAGTACTCCGCGGTACTTACTGCGTGGTGTTTACGTTATACTTACGTGGATTGCGTACTATCTAAGACCGCATATGACTTGCTCACTGTGCTCGTTCGTACACGGTATATGCGGTAAGTTACCACCAGCTGAGCCAATCATTTGATATGATGACATGATGGATCCAATACAACGTAAAAAATAGTGCCAGTACTTCTTACTTGCATCGTGCTGCCTTAAATTGATGGTGTTTCAAGGAAGCAGGGAAAATTTACGTATCTGCATAACCATTACACACAAAACTCGGTAAATTGTTGGTTTCGTTCCACTAACGCTCGTGAAGCCGCCCAGAAAATACTTACAAGTTACACTGAGCCCCTCCCTAGCGCCCGATTCAGTTCTACTTACAAATTAAGTTTTCTGTTAAGCAAGATTTAAATGAATTATAATATATTAGCTCCATCCAGCGTTCTTCAAGTTAAAGCCTCAAACAAATTTCAACTCTTCAAAAAGTTCATTTTTAAATGTATTAGGTACAATATAAGCAAGTAAAAAAAGTTTATTTTTAAATGACCTGGGTTATAGGGTTGTGCGTATTTCGTGTTTTCCACTGTGTTTTTTTTATAATATTAGGGCAAACGAAATCATTCAGAGCTGTCTAGTGTTACGTGACAGTGATATATGTCACCTAGATGCCTAAGACAGTACAGCCCCAGAGGGCGTTGTGCATAGATGGTGTGTGTCGCCCTGATCCATCTATGATGTATCGCGTATAACATATGAAATGACCTCGTTTATGTGTGTGTGCCTAATCACCGTTCATGTACACAATCACACACTAAACATCTAGTAGCTTTTGATGCCCACAAGCAGCCACATAAGATACAAATATGATTCAGCCTACAATGGAGGACCAGAAACATACAAAATAAACTCAGCTTAAAAGTGCCTTTTATAATTGTTAGCATGAATATAAACAAAGTACAACGAACCACGCTGTCCGCCGCGAGAAAATCTAACTTAAAACAGTTTTAATCAACTAAGTTATTAAAATGTCTATTTAACTAAATTTAACCACAGAAGATGACGGTCTTCTTACTGATTGAATTGCAAGTAACATCATAATGAATTTAGTAATGAAAGAGTTAAACATTTTAAATGTTAAATGCAAATTTTTAAAAGAGGTATGTGTGCCTGCTTATGTGTTATCTACTTAACGATACATGTGTACATCTTTAAAATTTAATCTTTGCATTAGCTACATGTAGGTACATCAGGATGTAGGAATACCGTAGTTAACAGATTTAATATTTTAAATCGTAATTGCGGATATCCATAGGTCAGAATTACCAATGATTTATTTAAAAAAAACAATTAAAGTAATAAAAACGTCTTCCACTCGTAAAAAAGGTCTTGCATTAAATAAACTTTTGACCACACAACTGAAGTAAAACCTAATTATTGCATTAATATATAAATTAGTAGTTACAACGACAACATGTCATATTATATTTATTTTTTAAATACAAAAAAGTTTCACTTAAATCGAATTTGAGTTTTGAATTTGAATGGCAATTTCCATTGGCCTCGCCCGATGTGTGATTTTATTTTGTAACGCTCTCGATAGCTTAATCCCCGTCGAGCGCGCGTATTATAGAAGATTTACTTCAAAAATATGATTCATTTGATACACACTACTGCGTGATCCAGGTCACCTAAATAAGTTATAATAACATCTCAGAGCTAAACTAAGTGCTGTATATGAATATATAATTATGTTAAGATCTTTCTGCCGTCTCAATAACAAATTTATTACTGTAAACACACTTTAATTAATTCCCCTAATTTAGAAATCAATTAAGATTACACTTCGAGATTAAAAATATGTATTTTCTTTCTGTACGTCTCTACTTTGTAAGATTGATAAAAAATGTGTTTGTCTCGCCTAATTTGATTTTTCAACGAAATTTATTGGTGAGTAAAAACCAATGTTTAAGAACTTATTGATTTTTCTTAACAGTGTTACTGATGCTTGCAGTTTATTTTTTACTGTATAGTATAGACGAACAATCGCAGCCTTTTAATGACTACCGACGTCCATAAATATCCGATTCAATTTTATGGAATATAATTAACAAACATCAAAATTTTAGATAAAAAACGCCCCTTGCATTATTTTATAATTTAAGGGCCCGAACTAGCAGTCAGTCAAGCCCATAATGATTCCTGACACCAGTAGAAATCTGCATAATTGTTATAGATGCAAATCTTACTTAGTAATATTATATACTAGCTATTACCCGCGGCTTCGTTCGCGTGATTTTCGTGATAATAAGGAGTCGATGGCATTCTTCAGTCCTTCAACTGTCTAAATACTAAATATCACAACGATTCGTTAGTCGGATTTGATGTGAAAGAAGGACAAACAAACAAACACAGTTTCGGATTTATAATATTTGTGTTCGTTGTTATTTCATATGTAAAGTACGTACCTGAGTACTTTTACCCGTTTTTTACCGTTTGTAATAAAATCTGACATAGATGTAAATTAATCAAACATAGAGTAAATATATAATTACAAAACCAATATCCTAATAAACGCATATCTCTTACTACTGAGACTAGGTAGGTGAGCTACTCTTTAAATATATAGAGAGGCAAGATCTAGAACTTAAATGATTAAATGCCTTTTTAATCACATAAGCAGACTGGCTAGTCCGGCAAACCTAGTCGGTTTGACGACCTGGCAACGGCGTTGGTTGCCCATTGTGATTGTTGCACGTACCACGTATCTACGAATCCAAGTCCACGATCCAAATACGAATCTAGTCGTAAGTTTTGATTCACTGCAAACAGTGAAAACCTTTACTTTTACTGTTGAATTGTTTGTTTTGTGGTATTACATATGTAAAAAGTGTACAAGAACTTTATCTCTTAATACACGAGTAATGAGCATACGTAGGGTATTTGAATGATTTGTTGGTATCTAGAGTGAGAAATCTATAAAATGGTTTGAGCGAGATATCATTATTAGTTTTCGAGACAATAATACTTTAAAAAAAAACGCAAATAATTTACGACGGAACCGTCGGTGTGTGATTCCGACTCGCACTTGACAGGTTTTTCAATATGCAAGGTTACAGAATTGTTAAACAATAAAATTGAAACTTTATTCCTTGCAACATTGTAAAGTTTTCTTGTTGCTGTTGTAAACGATTGTGGGTAATGCGGCATTTTTACTGCCGACCCTCAAGTGGGCAGTAATTTTGCTTTATAGTTGCTTCAGTATCCGGTATTAAACGGAAATAAAGAGTTTTTACTGTTCTTCATAATTCCGAAGCACTTCTGTTAGAACACTAGTTGTTAACTATTTTTATTACGATACAAGATGAGTATTTGATATGTACGAATACGATTATAAAAGAGTACGTAGTTTAACACAACGGTCCGGTTTTACATTCAACATTATATTATTATATCAACCCCATTATGTGCCCCATTGTTGGGCAAAGGCCTCACATACAACATGATAGTATAAAATAAATTTAAAACTGTTTAGAAAACACAGTTACTTCTTCCCGGAACCGGTGCAACCGATTCGCAGCTTAATAGTACGTGCGAAAGAGCTTAATAGTTTCATGTAAAAGTTTTAGCCTATTTAGTACTTATGTATCTGACAAATATAATATAGCGAAATTCCGTTGCCTATTGGATGGGATGGGAATAGAGAAAGCTAACGTGCCTGAAGTTTTGCAGTCATATTGTCAATATGCAAAACCTTGCTCAAAAGTTATTACGATGATTTTTTTTTTGCCATCATAAGATGCCAAAAAAAAAAATTTTCCTCAGCGATAACGCAGATGTGACAAAACAAACAACAATAAATCGGAAGAAGTGAAAAATTAAAAATTAGATATATTTCCTTAAACTCGCGTCGAGTCGGTATTAATAAAACCGGCCAAGTGCGAGTCGGACTAGCGCACGAAGGGTTCCGTACCATTATCTACGAAAACGGGAGCTTATCTTTTGTATGGGAGCAAAAAAATCACGTTTATTATATGAGGCCCCCTTAAATATTCATATTATTTCATTTTTTAGTATTTGTTGTTATAGTGGCAACAGAAATACACCATCTGTGAAAATTTCAACCGTCTAACTATCATAGTTCATGAGATACAGCCTGGTGACAGACGGACGGACGGACGGACGGAGGGACGGACGGACGGACATCGGAGCCTTAGTAATAGGGTCCTGTTTTTACCCTTTGGGTACGGAACCCTAAAAATCAAGAAGTGCCAGTTTTTATGCTATAGATAATATATTATTGCTTACTGAAAATATAACTGTGAAGCCACATCTTCACACACATCTCTTTTACTTAACACCGCCTAAAAGTAATGGTTATATAACCAAATGCGTGGTTTGTCGATTATCACAAGACATTCTAGTTCGATTAGATTGTAAAGTAATAATGGCACTTTCTTTTCAAAAAATGGTTAAGGTTTACAAATTAAGAATAATGAATTCAAAATTTTAGAAACGTACCTTTAGTTTCGTTTTGTAGCAAAACACGCACATACTAATGGCATTTTTTTTTATATTTATGAATAGGCAATTCGAATTTCGAAATCTAATTCTCTCAGGCAAATTGTATTCTTTAATCAAACGTTTACACGTTACATAATAACAAAGTAAATTTACCATTAACCAACATCGCCCCATTTTATATGTGACGTTAATACAATGTGTAGGCATTTCAATGCCTTGGTGTTTGCTCTTCTGAGACAAGATAAGAGAAATAATTCGGCTGTAGTAAGTACCACAGGGACGCCTGAAGAACATACAATTGACTTGTTTGAATTTGAAACGCACGCCATTTGCTACCTTTTGTTGTTACCTTTTGAATAGAGTGTCGGATTTATATTCATCATTATAAATTACCTAGATGGCCTTTGTTAAAATATAACTTTATTTTAGACAACATATTTATAAACACTTGCTTTACTGCATGTATTTACTTTAGAAATAAAATATAAATAGGTTTTAATAATCATTGGACCTTCATACGTCAATTATTTTCAAAATAATGTCTCTTACAAACGTCATTTGTTTAAGTAAGTGCGTATTTTGTACGATGTATATGAGTACTACGAAAACACTAACAATTTACAGATAAAAATGTTAATGTCATTATTGGCATTCTCATCTCTTAAAATATATTAGCTACTACTACTATAAAGCTTTAATTTTCCCTTAAACATAAATCAATTAAAAAATTAGCGTTTCATAAATTGTTATTAAGCGAGCTGAGTTGTGGGTGAAGATTACTTATTAGCGCCAACACAAATTATAATTTACGACTTCTAATATATTCTCGTTTATTATCTCCCGAGTTTTACGGCGATATTAAATAGTAAAATGAGCAAATAAATAAGTGACGTTTTATTATTGTACTATCATGGTGTGTCTTACGCCCATAGACATCCGCATACAGGCTGTATAAACGCGCTGATCTCCTTTCTCCTCCCATCTCCATGGGCCAACGGCTACCTACAAACCACACGAAAAGCGACAGCACTACTGTCACTTTATACCGGTTTCGTGTAAGCGAGAGGTACCTCTCCAGTCGTGCCGGCCCATTTCGGCTGTCTGCAAGCATGGCATGGTTGCTATTACCTCGTTTCGTCACGATTCGTGTGAATTTAGTATAGTAATGGTTTCGTACACATTTAAAGTTTTTGTTAAACATAATATATTTATACTTGTGTATTCCTCCAATGTCAGTCATTATAATATTATGCCCTAATCAGTTAGTTCATCAAATAAACTGATTAAAAAATTACACTGCTAAGGTGCTAAGTGATTTGCTACCCTTCCTGGTTTCTGTTTTTCGTCTGTTTGTGGACGTTTAAAAATACATAAGTCGTCACAAATATAAAAACTTACAAGTGTAATGGCTTGTTGACCGTAATAAGTACCTACCAATGTTTATTAGTTAATGTAGATTTGAATATGAGCTCTATGCATGAAACACAGAGTTGAGTTTTAAATGACTGTATCGCTATCTTCCCCGTGGGATTGGTTTGAATGGTAGATGATTGTATTGAATGCCATTCGAGAATCATTGACAAGGGCATATAAAAGCTTTTAGAAATAAAATGAAAGAATACCCTTCCGTAGTTTTATAAAAGGAGTTTCATCTGTTTTCTTATAAATATTTTCTTATCTAAATAATTGTACAAGTACTATTTGCTGATTTTCTCGGGTTGACTGAGGTACAAATACGAAAGTCTACTTCCGTACCCATGTCATGACAAAAGAGGGAAGTAAAAGTAAAAGTGTTGTGAAGAAATAATTTAATAAGTAAAATTGAGGTTTATTTGCTTTAGTTGTTTGGTCCAACCTGGGACCTATAAGTTCATAGTTGAACATGCTTTCCAAGACATTAGGCAGTCAAACTAAACGAAATATACAAAGTTATCCTACTAATATTATAAATGTGAAAGTTTGTATGTTTGTTTGTTTGTTTGTTTGTTACTTCTTCACGCAAAAACTAATTAACCGAATGTCATGAAATTTGGCACTCACGTAGAGGGTAACTTGGATTAACACATAATAGTTTTTATCCCGAAAAAAATTTCCTACGGAATGCCATGGGATGATTTTCTATTTACCACGGGATCGAAATTTGCGGGGGTGAAACCGCGGGGTGCAGTTAGTAACTATATAAAGTTATAGTATAGTCACACATCAGTTAGCTTTTACAAATAATATGGAATGCGACTGGATATTGCATAGGATTGGACGCCTGTATGTGTGAGATACATGCTTCCAGTCTAATTCAGCTGCAATGCTGTATTAGTACGATCTTTTAATAGACTTATAATAACGAAATAATTTTTCAAAGACAGTATACCCAACAAGAAACTAAAAATACACTCTACTATATTATTTTCAGGTTGATCATAAATTATAATTTATGACTAAAAAGTATTTATTGGCAGTAAAAGTTGTGTTTTAAATTGGGAGTTCAATTTTGCGAGGGATGTTTCATGTTTAAAGATCACATCTGGTACATCAAACCGCGACCTAACTTACTTCGAGATTGCGTTTTATAATACAGGGATGTGTTACAAAATAACTTGAAGCGACGTCGCCAACTTGTGTCTTCATTAATATTATGTAAGTTCATCGCCGCAGCCTGGTCGTGAAATATTAAGCGCTTTAGTTTGTGTGCTGTTCACAGAAATGTATTATCTATTCTCACATAAAATGTATTTTGATCTAGTATAATCTTATTAATATTATAAATGTGAAAGTTTGTCTGTTTGTTTGTTTGTTTGTTTGTTTGTTACTTCTTCACGTAAAAACTGCTGAACCGATTTTCATAAAATTTTGCACACACATAGAGGGTAACTTGGATTAACACATAGGATAGTTTTTATCCCGAAAAAATGTTCCTGTGGGATGCTATGAGATGATGACTTTAATGTATTTGTTACTCCTTCACGCTCAAACTACTTAACAGATGTTCATGAAATTTGACATATGGTTAGAAGAGAACCTGTATTAATATATGGGATATTTTTATCCCGAAAAAATATTCCTTTGGGATGCTATGGGATGTTGACTTCAATTTATTTGTTACTCCCTCACGTTACTAAAATAATGTCAACTTTTAAACAGCTCAACCGATTGGGTTGAAATTTTATATGGGTATTTCGATGGTTACTTGGATGGCAAAATACAATTGGATCCGGTAGGTGGCGCTGCTGTCGGTATGACAATTACTAAACGGCTTGACCGATTGGGCTGAAATTTTATATGGGTATTTTGATGGTTACCTGGATGGTAAAAAAATACAATTGGATCCGGTAGGTGGCGCTTTTGTCGGAATGTCAACTTCTAAACGGCTTGACCGATTGGGTTGAAATTTTATATGGGTATTTCGATGGGAACCTGGACGGTAAAAAAATTCAATTGGATCCGGTAAGTGGCGCTTTTGTCGGAATGGCAACTTCTAAACGGCTCAACCGTTTAGGTTGAATTTTTATATGGTTTGAAGCAGAGCAAAATAAGGGGAGACACACCGTAGGGGTCTTTCTCGATATGGAGAAAGCCTTTGATCGTGTGTGGCACCCCGGGCTCTTGTACAAGTTGAAGGAAATCGGCGTCCCGGATGCGTATGTGCGATTAGTGGCGTCGTTTTTACACGACCGGACTTTTCGCGTATCGGTGGAACGGCAGCTCTCGTCTCCGAGGGATGTGCGCGCGGGAGTGCCACAAGGCAGTTGTCTCTCGCCATGCCTGTACGCGGCATACACCCACGATATCCCAACCCTCAATGATCTTTTGGGAGAGGGCGAGGAAGACGTGCTTCTCGCGCTGTTCGCTGACGACAGCGCATACTTTTCTTCGTCTCGCAAACCCGATCTCGCAGTTGCGCGAATGCAACGACTTCTGGATAGGCTTCCGGAGTGGCTCGATAAGTGGAGAATGTCGGTCAACGTGGTGAAAACGGCTTCTCTATTTGTCAGCCGAAAGCGCGGCTTGCCGGGACGGTTAAGGTTGAGGGGTGTGGAGCTGTCATGGAGCTCCCCGGTGCTGTATCTCGGTTGCAGCATAGATCGCTCGCTGCGCATGGGCTCGCAGGTTGATCGTCAGATCAACCTGGCGAGAGCTTCCCGTGCGCTGCTGCGGCCTGTGCTGCAATCCGGGCTACCGTTACGCACCAAGATGGGGATCTACAAGACATATATCCGTTCGCGCCTCACCTATGCCGCCCCCGCTTGGTACGCGTTAGCCTCGTCATCTCATAAGAAGCGTTTGCAAGCGCAACAAAACCTTGCTCTCAGAGTAATCACAGGGGCGGGCCGATACGTGCGGAATAGCACTATCGCGCGTGATTTGGGGGTGGAGTCGGTGGGTGAGTTTGTGGCCCGTATGTCCACTGCCATGTTTTCCGTGGCGGTCAACGGACCGCATGCTCACCTGCGTGGCTTCGCGCCCCTGCATGCGCGACCTCCGGACGGACGGGCATACCCTAGAGAACTCTGCGCTCGCGACATACTTGCGACCGATGGGCAGTCGGGCAGCAGTCGGGCTTGCAGGACAAGAGTTCTACCATCACATACTCCACAGTCACCAAACCCACCACAATCACCACTCACCACACCCAGTAGCCGATAGGCTACTCTTCGGCAGTTTATTATGCCGACTCTTAAGGGCAGTTAGCCCATTTTACCCCCCCCAGACCACCCAATCACCTCATTAGATGAGGTGACCACATCACCGAGGGGTAGTCACTAGGGTGGAGTGAAAAATTTTTTTTCTTAATTTTAAGTTTCCTGTATTCTCAAACAGTGATCCATATTAATGGAAGTTCTCACGTAAAATTACAGCTTTCTAACTCAATATCTTGAGGTGGCGCATTAGGTATGAAGATAGATAAATAAGAAAAAAAAAGAGTTGCAAATAAACATTTATTTCTAACAATATAAACGTATATTTTACTGAATTTATGCTTAAAACTACTAGTGCAATGAATCACTATATGAAATTAATATAGAAATAAAATTTTAATATTCAGTATCAGAAGTCCCAGTTTCTTCTTTTTTATATAAATACTGAAATTTTGTGACAAAAATAGGTATTTCATGTTTGGATTTTACTCTAGCACGAATTAAACCATCTCAATCATCGGGTCCAAAAACAGATGCCAAAACCTCAGTTACAAGTTTGACACATCT
>LUGF01042049.1:149600-162668 GCA_001625245.1 Calycopis cecrops
AGATAAGAGAAATAATTCGGCTGTAGTAAGTACCACAGGGACGCCTGAAGAACATACAATTGACTTGTTTGAATTTGAAACGCACGCCATTTGCTACCTTTTGTTGTTACCTTTTGAATAGAGTGTCGGATTTATATTCATCATTATAAATTACTTAGATGGTCTTTGTTAAAATATAACTTTATTTTAGACAACATATTTATAAACACTTGCTTTACTGCATGTATTTACTTTAAAAATAAAATATAAATAGGTTTTAATAATCATTGGACCTTCATACGTCAATTATTTTCAAAATAATGTCTCTTACAAACGTCATTTGTTTATGTAAGTGCGTATTTTGTACGATGTATATGAATACCGACTACGAAAACACTAACAGTTTACAGATAAAAATGTTAATGTCGTTATTGGCATTCTCATCTCTTAAAATATATTAGCTACTACGACTATAAAGCTTTAATTTTCCCTTAAACATAAATCAATTAAAAAATTAGCGCTTCATAAATTGTTATTAAGCGAGCTGAGTTGTGGGTGAAGATTACTTATTAGCGCCAACACAAATTATAATTTACGACTTCTAATATATTCTCGTTTATTATCTCCCGAGTTTTACGACGATATTAAATAGTTAAATGAGCAAATAAATAAGTGACGTTTTATTATTTTACTATCATCATGTGTCGGTGCTTATGCCCATAGACATCCGCATAGAGGAAATATAGACGCGCTGCTCTCCTTTCTCCTCTCACCTCCAAGAGCCACCGGCTACTTACACACCGCACGAAACGCGATAGACAGCTGTCACTACGCCGGTTTCGTTTAAGCGAGAGGTACCTCTCCGGTCGTGCCGGCCCATTTCGACTGCCTGCAACCACGCAGCATGGTTGCTATTACCTCGTTTCGTCACGATCGCGATGTGTAAATTAAGTATAGTAATGGTATTTCTTTCATACGCATTTATAGCTTTTTATTAAACACAATATATACAATGTCAGTGATTAAGTATAATATTATGTCCTAATCTGTTAGTTCATCTAATAAACTGATTTAAAAATGACACGCTAAAAAAAAGGTGAAAAAAATTTAAAATTAACAAAGGTACACTGGTAAGGGATTTGCTACCCTTCCTGGTTAATGTTTTTCGCCTGTTTATGGACGTTTAGATATACAGAAGTCGTCACAAAATATATAAAAAACTTGCAAGTGTAATGGCTTGTTGACAATAACAAGTACCAATGTTAATATTAATTAACGTAGATTTGAATATGAGCTCTATGCATGAAGCACAGAGTTTAGTTTTAAATGACTGTATCGCTATCTTCCCCGTGGGATTGGTTTGAATGGTAGATGATTGTATTGAATGCCAGTCGAGAATCATTGACGAGGGCATATAAAAGCTTTTAGAAATGAAATGAAAGAATACCCTTCCGTTTCACCTGTTTTCTTATAATATTTTCTTATCTAAATAATTGTTTAAGTACTATTTGCTGTTTTTCTCGGGTTGACTGAGGTACAAACACGAAAGTCTACTTCCGTACCCATAGCATGACAAAAGAAGGAAGTAAACAGCTGTTGTGTAACGAAATAATTTAATAAGTAAAATTGAGGTTTTTTGCTTTAGTTGTTTGGTCCAACCTGGGACCCATCAGTTCGAAGTTGAACATGCTTTCCAAGACCATGAGGCAGTCAAGCTAAACGCAAATATACAAAGTTATAACTATGCAAAGTTATAGTATAGTCACACATCAGTAAGATTTTACAAACAATAGGGAATGTGATAGAATATTGCATAGGATTCGACGCCTGTATGTGTGAGACATGCTTCCAGTCTAATTCAGCCGCAATACAAATGCAATGCAAATGCTATCTTTTAATAGACTTATGATGACCCATCCCATCCCATCCCATCCCATCTAAGAAACTAAAAATACACTTTACTATATTATTTTCAGGTTGATCATAAATAATAAATTATGACTAAAAAGTATTTATTGGCAGTAAAAATTGTGTTTTAAGTTGGGAGTTCAATTTTACGAGGGATGTTTCATGTTTAAAGATCACATCTGGTACATCAAACCGCGACCTAACTTACTTCGAGATTGCGTTTTATAATACAGGGATGTGTTACAAAATAACTTGAAGCGCCGTCGCCAACTTGTGTCTTCATTAATATTATGTAACTTCATCGCCGCAGCGTCTGGTCGTGAAATATTAAGCGCTTTAGTTTGTGTGCTGTTCACAGAAATGTATTATATTCTATTCTAACATAAAATGTATTATGATCTAGTACAATATATCACAATACAAAACATTTGAGTAATTCAACGCTGCACCACCCACAAATATATAAGAAGCCCATTACGCCCTCAAACTCTTAGAATAGACACAGCTCTGGTTTTACGTCGTTAACTGAAAAATTAGTACTCTCTGGGGAGAACAGATCGGGGCTGCAGCTGCACGTACATAAACGGAGTACGTATAAGTATTAATGAACAATTATACCGAGATCCTTACCGGACTGAGATGACGCTACGCCGGCTCTATACATGTATTTATTAGTGTTTCTTTATATGGAAAATAAGCAGTGATACAATACTTAAAATAAGATAGATTCCAATTGATATGTATCAATTTTCTTTTCACAATATTATCATATATTGGGACTTATAGGGACTTTTCGACTCATTATTACATACCGCCACCACCTCGATGTCCTAAAGTCCACAACCGTGCGTCGCAGGTGCCACACACCACACACTACACACTGTACTGTGGTAGCAGGTTACACTATTGTGAAACCTGCTACCACAGTCGGTATTTCCTAACGGGCACGACCTGGAGCTCTTCAAGGAAAGAGCTTACTCTTATTCAAAAGGCCCGCAACGTCCCTGTAAAGCCTGAGCCAGGTTTTAGTCGTTCAAATTTGTTGAGATAAGATTCAGCCAATATGTTATCATAAGTGTAAAAAACTATTGATTGGAAAACCAACATTTTAATTTGGCTATTTATATTTATAAAAATAATATAGTTTTTTTCTAAATATAATCGCATCTATTTTAATCTGTTTGACTACAATTACCACCACACATTACGTTAAACGTGAGCGTCTAATCCGTACAGACTGAAAGTAATTGGTTTAATACTGGAGCCAGTTGTTTGACGACTTTGCGTTTATGATCGTAGTTCAAGAATTTGGGAGTAATGTCTATTACGTTCTTGTGCGCATTTATTCTAGCAGATTTATACAGAATTATTTGTTAACATTTAGACATGTATTACGCAAAAATAAGATATGTTATTCATTAATAATAATGCAAATAAAACAAACAAATGGAGATTTAGTGACTACGTACCCATAAACACCCGTATTAAGATTAAGCAGTTAGGTTCTTCTTCATCACCTCAACATCCAAACGGATAGGCGATTTGGATGTTGAGACCGATGGTTGAGTCGAGGTGACTTACACTCATATACGTGGCACTCTATACAGTCTGCCTACCCTGAAATTCTATGACGTTAAAGTGACAAAAGAGATTTAATATGTATAAATAGGTCTAATACTATGTAACGTGTTTGATTCTGTTGTATTTGTACGATAGTTAGGTATCATACTGATTCAATCCCTAGTGCGGTGGGTGCACGGGTAAATGCGAATTATCCGTTCACCCACTAGTGGGTGAAGCTGATGGGTGCACGGGTCATCACCCCCGTTAGGGAACTGGCGTGAATATGTGTTGTTACGTCTACGTTAGTCTCATTTTTGCAGTACTTCTGTAGGTAATTTAAAATTATTATTACTTACTAAATGAAAAGATTTTTAGAGTCATAATATCTAAGATATATGTAGCTGCGGTAGGTTAAAAGTGTAGTATTAACCAAATATAGCGCACGGAACTGTGCGTTAGGATTACAATTAATGTAACGAGCTTATGCTACTTTAAACGCGTTCCATGATTCTGCATATTTGATTCCGGAGGGAGGCATAAAGGGGGAGATTATCCCACTTTTGATATTATCAAAGTAGCATTCTCTTGGTACACGGTACGATTAACATAACGATATTACAGAATTTTATGGTTCGTAGGATTTGGAAAGTTTTCAATAACCGAATTTAATGTTCGTGAAATTGTATGTTTATGTTTATTGATAATTTTGAATTGTAAATTGTTAAAGCGAATAGGGCAATCGTTTGTACATTCTACGGGTATTTTATAAGTTTTAGGAGATTATTTTACTATTTTCCTGATCCTTTGGCAAATGCATCAGTTAGGCCGTCTCTGTACCGTAGTACATAATATATGCGTGCACTCTCATTGCTCATGCTTTTTGTTACTTACTTGCTTTGTAGGTATGTTTCAAATGTTTTGCATCGTATAACATACACTACTAACTACCAAATTATAATTTTATACACAAGATCTAGCAAACCACGCTTATTACATGCTATTCTAAAATATATTCTACATAATACGTACCAAATTTTACCCAGATGCATGAAAATATATGTCATAAAATTCAATAGTTTTTTATTCGATCTAAGTGAAACTTTTTTGTAATTATAAACGAAATATCATATGACATATTGTTATGTCATCGTAACTAAGGTAAATAATTTATATAGAATTTTAAACACTTGCAAAAGACACATAATATATCTTCGTCAATAATTACGTGTACCTTATAAATCAATGTGTCAAATGCCTGGTAGTGTGTTTAAAGTTTTATTTATTAAATTAAAGTACTTTATAAACATTGTTTTAAAAAATATTAGCGTTCTGCACTTCTCTTACGTAAACTACAAGTGTGCCGAAGTTCAGACTCCTCCATCCGCGCAATTGTGGCAAATATGTTATTAAAATTTTTGCCTCACGTATTAATATATAGATATAAATACCACTAATATTATGCTTAATATTTAAGAGCTGCGAAAGACTCTTATCTATATTGAAATGATACCTAACTTACATAAAACTGTAACGGCTTATATAAAAGAATAATTAGCTGCGGGACATTCATACAAATAATACCTATATGAGCGAAAGGTATTGAATAATCAATAGCTGCTGACAACGAGCGTACTAATTTCTCATTCAATGATCATCACAGATGCAAATCCGATCGCATCGCCCCTCGCAGCTGAATACTGGTTACACTTGGAAACTACTTTACTTATTCAATGGCGCTTTTCACCAACTTCAAACGAACTTACGAGTTCAGATTTTGTATTACTAACTCGATCACCGTGAAGCAAAATGTAAATCCACAAAAGGAAGTTCAGATAGAAATAGTTAAATATATTGGACTAGCTACGACTCGCGGTTTTGTTTATGTGAAATTTTTTCTCAGGGGAATCATTAGTTTTTAGGTTAAAGGCGTGTTTATTTTATTCTTTTTTACCAGTTTATTACTAACATCTATGTCAAATTTTCACAATTCCAGAGTAACAAACAGATATTATACTTTTATAAATATAGTATATTATCTAAGATTAATAGGAATAACCCCTCGGCTTAGCGCTTTTTCGTTCCATCGAGTTTCAAATCGACAAATTGCCTAAATACGCGGATGTCTCGCACTCCTTACTCATATCTAACGATGGTAGTCTGGAATAAAAAAGGAGGTAAAATATTTTTTTGACATCAAATCTAGTGTAACAATGTGTAATGAGCGCTTGGATCACGGCGTCGCTCTTCAGTCACGTTTTTGTTCTGATTCCATTGTGCGTAACACGCGGCCTCTGTCACGCCGCCGTGCCATCACACACACTCACACATTACACATATGTAGTAATATCACAATATATCACGTTCGTGTGCGCCTGTTATCTTTCACAAAACCAAAAATGTTTTATATGTTATGAGTAGGCTCGATGTGATTTATTTAAGACCGATGGGAGCAGTTGGTGCCATAGTGTCACGTGCACGCTTCAGGAGTTGCGTCTATCTCGTCTTTACCACGAATGTTCATATTTTATAAATAACAAGCTGCGCCCCGCGGTTTCATCCGCGTAAATATCGTTCCCGTGGAAAATAGAAAATCATCGCACGGTATCCCATAGGAACATTTTTTAGGATAAAAACTATTTATATGTTAATCCAAGTTACCCTTTATGTGTGTGCCAAATTTCATAAAAACTGCTGAACCGCAGCAGTTTTTGCGTGAAGGAGTAACAAACAAACATACAAAGTGTCGCATTTATAATATTAGTAGTATAAGATAATAAATAATTATCTTCATAAAATTTGAGTATAAAATTATCATAAATTCTGTATTATTTTTTTATGAGATCAGGTCAAAACCCAACAGGAAACTACATAGTATATGGCTGAAACCGCCAATAGACAACCGTAACACGAACCGTTTTATTTCTTGAGGTAACGAAAAAGGCCATCCATTTGTGTATAGGTTAATGTATAATTCTGTGCATCCTGTGATGAGTGATGTAAGTTGACTTGTATCCTTTTTTTTGATATAAAAATAATCAGCAAAAAAATACGAATTTTTCGGTCCAACTCAAGTATCTATATTTGCTATAGTTTCGGAGATAATATAGTGAAAAGAGATACATGTAGCAGCGTCTTGGTAAAAAAAGTGCATGTGATAAAAGACAATTTGTAACCCCTTTATGTATTGGTTCGAAAGGCTTTTCGTGGTAAAATTGGTTTTTCGTGTTTAGTTTTAGGCTTTCTAGTATTCCACTGTGATGGAACTATACTCATTACTTACATCATTTAACACATATTTTTTACTTGTATTACAGCATATTAATAAGTACAACTCGATTTTATTTCTAGAAAAAATAAAATTTTCTCCAAATTTATAATATTTATCGCAAAACATTAAATGTATTTTTTAAGAGAATGTTTTTATCAATAACATGATGGGCTCAGATCGATTCTAGTTTCATTTGTTCACAAAATAGAATAATTTAAATCTTATTTTGCACTTGTATTACTAATCACAGGAGACACAGAATTAAGTTTAGTTTGACTACCTTTCTATTGGAATAAGGGAATGAGATAATATATGTATGTGTCTGTTTGTGTATCTTTTATTTCGGCTTGTCTTAATCACTACCATTCAAAATTTGACTTAGATACATTATTTTGCAATATTTAGTTACCTACGTAATATTTTTTCTTAGATTTGGTTAGATAATATTTTATTTAATAAATTAATGGACCAACTGCGAGTCGAACTAAGGACAGGGAACGTACAGACAGGGTTTCGAGCCAACGGAACAAGCATTACAATCTATATAAGCTAACATACTTATATTCCCTTAAATTATTATATAATTATATAATATCATAGAATTTTTAGTATTTGCTTTAATAATTTGTGTAAATATCTGCCGTCTATCAGGGCTCATGAGACTTAAGTCTTAATAAAAGGTTCTGTTTTTACCCTTGGGTATAGACTCAACTACTCATTTTCATTTCCAAAATAATAACAATAGTTGCTACTAGCCATCACGTGATTTATGCAAATTACCGGCTCATGTAAAAAGGCACAGCTTAGAATTGGGGTCGCCATAAATTGCGGCGGCGAGCCCATATGTTCCGTGATAACCCGCGTAACTCTGCCGGCTACTTCCGACGCCCGAAATACTGCCTCTACCACTTTGTTCACGGCCACTCTAAAATCAATGTTTTCAATTCTATAGGCCAACGTTGAGTTTTTCCACTAGATGTAGCCTTAAAATGGCAGAAATGCTATCACTGAACTATTGTGAGTTTTGTAAGCAATGTGTGGTTCGTCGGTGGACAAGACAATGGAAAGAAACAGCCATTCTTCCTATGTGTTCCGTTTTTCTTGACGAATCCGAAAACTGATAAAATTTAACTCTTCGAAGTGTCCGTATGTTTTAATTGAAATTGAAATTAAAATCTGAGTACTTCGAACTCATTAATTTGAAATATTTCACAGGGGTTTTCGATTTATAGTAGTCACTGCAATACTATCGTTAATTTTGTCGAAAATACTTTAAGTAAAAATATTATTTACCAATATTCTACAATAGAACATTCAAGTAGCACCAGAACACAACATTTGTCATGAGATAAGTGAAAAAATATAACGTGTACTACGATAAAATTAATGGAGAAGGACTAAAACGTGAGAATAATTAAACATGAACATAAAATATAACCCCTTCGATTAAAATTGACACTGTCACTGACACTTCCCATGAGATAATGGAGTTTTGAAAACATGCCAAAGAAGCATGGAGAGGTACATCTTGAGATTCCGAAGGAATGAGAGTTCCAAAAAAATAACAAAATTTCAAGAACGAGATCTAGTCAATTGAAGTGGCGATAATTATATCATCTTTGTTATCTCTCGTCATGTAACTCACATGATGAGAGAAAATGGTCAAAAACCGTAACCAAATGATTCACAAGATAAAGTAACACCAAGAGGGATAGAGGGAGGCAGAGCGGGCGATGGTCGGATGACCTGTGACGAGTAGCAGGATCACTGTGGTTGAAACTAACTAGGAACAGGCAGAAATGGACAGCGCTGGAGGAAATCTGTGCGTCCACGGGACACGCTAATTAGATAAACTTGTAACTAGTTTTCTTTTAATTTATATTTAAAACTTTCATTCTAAGCAATAAAGCGTTTTTACTTTATTTCTATTTTTTAAATGCCGCCGCCCTTAGATTTTATACCCTATTCGGGTAAGGCAGTAAAACGCGTTTTATGATATTTAATGAGTTTACTGCCTACCATTAAAATGAAAATCCATATTTTATTTGGGTGTTTTCAAATTAACAAACTCACACACACACACACACCCTACTAACTTTTTAATTTGATTGGATCAATTCATTTAAAACATAATATAAAGTATAAACAAACCAAACAAAAAAGAATATTGAAATATTTCTTTAAGTTAATTTGTCATTAATATAGACAATAACGATGAAACCTAGCATCTTACCAGCCCTTATTAGGCAACGAGTCAACGCGGTGAGGAACTTGGATGTGATGCTGGCACCTGCCGCACTATTTATCACCAACTTTACATCCACTTGGACCCCTGCCCACTCCTCCACTACACGATACTTAACGCCGCTATATTTTTTGTCACTGTTTATTTTACCCAAATGCGTACTTTAAAATAGCAAAATTAATAAAAATAGTCGTTAAACTGATATTGATTTTTTTTACGATATTTTTTTTGCTTAACGTGTCCTCTTTTTTCTGTTACATTATGTTATAAACCTTTGGCTACTGCTAATGTATCTATATATAGGTGGTCCATAAATATCCGCATACCCATGCATGTAGTAAGCAAATACCTACCAGCCACCTAATGAGCCACTGCACGACGGAACTTAAGGAACATGAAAGTATATGATAGGTAAGTAACTACTCCTCCCGAATGGGTGGTCACTTCTTCTGGTGTCATCTTTCAACTCTTTCGGGCCGAAGGTCTACGGGTCCCGAGGCGAACCTCATACCCGGGCCATTGCTCGCGAGGGGGAACTACCCCTCGGTGGTGGGGACACCTCTATATCAGGCGTTTGGGTGGGCTGACAGGACGAAGGGGCTATAACTGCCCTGATGGTAGCATTATACTGCTACCGTGTAGCAAAATCGGCTACTGAGTGTGGTGTGTAGTGTGTGTGGTGTGTTTTGTGCTTGTGAAAGTATGTGATGGAATGACTCTCGTCCTGCAAGCCTGACTCGGCTGCCCATCGGTCGCTGGTATGTCGCAAGCACAGAGTTCTCTTGGGTCGCCGTGGTGAGGGGGATTACGGGCCTCTGTGATCCCCAAAGCTATGCCGGATAGAGCTACCTATACTGGACAGAAGACGGCGGCGTGGATTGGGACGAATGGCGAGTTCGATAGGGACAGATTGGTGGTGGTGGACAAGAAAAAAAAAGTAAATAACTAGCGACGCATGAAGAAACAAACTTATGCGGTGCCGAAATACACAAACCATATTAATAAACGTGACAGCAAGCACTTAAATCGCTAGTCACTGTACACTGGTGCTATTTCCTGGTGAGATCATTCGCAATTGCACCAGTTCAATTCAGTTACAATGAGACTGATTTTATCTAGGACCGCAATATTATATGACTTATTTTTGCATTAGTTATAATAATATTATAACCGAAGTCAATTATTAATTTCGATATTATTATAATAGTTACCCGGTTAGTTGGTAACGTCACTTGCGAGTCTGCGGTTTTGCTCCTTCAGCGACTGAGCTGACTTAGATGCCTTTTAGTCGAGGAAGGCGAAGCTAATTTAATTTTAACCGACATTTAAAAAGGTTAAGAGTAAGTTCATTATATTTTTGTTGTTTTCATGTAATAAGTACAATTGGTTTATGAACACTAAAACTAGAGCCAAGTTCACGTCATGTGATAGTGACATGTAGAACTTGTGTCGATGAACACCGAATGCAAAATGGCTTGGCTAACATTGATAACTTATAACAAACATCGTGTGGAAGCAGTTCCATCAGTATTGCTGATGTCTTTTGTTTTGTAAGAAAATAAATATATTTTGTTTCTTCAGTCGTAGCTCATAGCTGAGCACTTAGGCTAGTAACCAGTCCCTAGAACTTCTACTACGTAAATAAGTTGGGCGTTGCATTGTTGATGTCCCTTCTAGATAGGAAACAGGGACAATTTGAACCAGACCAATTTAAGCGGCAATGCATAATTTGCTCGTGACAGTGCATTTGAAAATATTTCCATGCCTCCATTTTGGAGTTTTGGTAAATAAAATCCTGTGTTTAAAGGAGTTTCTGTATATTTAAAGGAGGGCAAATAATAAATTATACCTTAAAATTATATCAGAGAATGAATGAATGAATGAAATAATTATATTTTGCGAGCCATCAAAACAAGGAGGGGAACCATGTGAAACAGCGTGGAGCCGAATTTAATGTTGATTATGTTCATTACAAATGTAATCCGCCAGATGAAAGTAGGACGGCGTCAAATTTCATTTATATAAGGATGGTTTGAAATATTCATGCAAGAAGTGTTCAGTCGAATTACGCGAGCTAGCTAAAATTGGACATACATCATTTAAACTTCCCTTGTGTTTTGACAACGGTCCTAACATGTCACGGCTAAGGAAAACCGAAAATTATACGCATAAAGAAGAAAAAAGAAGTAAAATAATATAGTTTACTAGTTTATTGGGAGGTAATTAGCACTCAAAAGTTAGTTAGTTACACTTAAAGCACCTCGATATACCTGAAACTAACAACAATACATAATTGCAGATTATTACCATCGGTATCAGAGCGTGTATTGTTCCCGCACAACATGATCACGATTCGATTTGGAGCCGATTACAATTATTTCGTAATTCTGATTACTAATTAATATCACGCTAGCGTTCGGAATATAAAAATAGCAGGTTTTTCCCCAAAGCATCTGCAGGGATTTTTGTTTCTTAGAACTTAACGTAAGTATTTATTCTTATTTGATACTCATATACGTAATATTATAATGAAAGAAAAATATGTTTTATCCGGCTCAGAGTTTCGAATTGTAAAATATAAATGAAACGACAACTATATTCCTTTCTACTGAGAAAATGGAATTCATTTTCAAAATGTAGACACGATATCTTGTGCGTAACAACGATATGGATTAATAAAGACGCTTCGCCTGCTATTTAAATATAAATATGACGTCAGTACGTACATTTAATTTCCTTAATGTTGAAACATTTTTGTCATCAGTATAAGATTACTGACCACTTCTTAATGTTTAGAAACATAGCTGGCAGATGACTGAAGCTCCATACTTTTTGTAATAATCTAATGTTACATCGAATTGAGCCAACACGATCGGGGCATCCCATTGCAACGTTCTAGAACTAGTGGGGTTGTTTTGTAGGGTGAGTCAAATTCTTAGTGAATCTGTGATGGCTGAATGAAAACGGGACCACCCTTTTGATGAATAGACTAGCCGTCGATTACCCTGGTACTAGTTAGATCCGGATTACTTTATTAATTTTCTCGTTGTTGATGCTCGCAGTAGCTTTTTCATGGGTCCTTTTAAAACACTATGGTCTGTGATAAACGACCACCATTAGAACCCTCGCAGGGCCGTTGATGAACGCATAATCCTTTTGTCACTTAAATAAATCCAAAAAAAATTTAACTACTACTTCTTGAAAGAACTGGCTAATTTGATAAACAGATAAAAATAAATATTTTAATTGTTTACGTGAGTAATAATAATAATAATAATTTATTTATTTTTCTTTCACAAAGGTTAGGTTACACAATAATAATCAATTACATTCTTTGTCTAGGTCTTACAATTTTATCCTTTGTGAGAGACTGGAGTCCATACTACTAGTAACTACTAAGTCTTGACTATTTTGAATATGCTGTTATTCATACTATATCATGAATGGGTAGATACTTATTTCTTGTACAAACGTTATATTGCAGCTAATTAATTATTCATTAAAATTATAATAACATAGTTCATTTATAGACTAAAATATTGCTGTGTTATTTTAGTAGCTGTGGGCACAAGGATTAGAGATAATATATGTAAACTTGTATCTCCTCGATAAAAAAAAACAGTTGGTCAAAAATTATTGGTTGTAATTGTCTTAAATCCTTATTATAGTGCAAAATCAAGTTCATCATCAAAAGTGGATACCAACGCAAAATGTTCCATCTTCCCCTGAGATTAAACTAGGAGAGTACTCGTCATACCGGTCAGTTAAGGTTCATGGAAATTAATTTATATGAAGTTAAACTACCTTACAATTAGGAGTGCGTCCAATTTTCTCGCCAGGGCAGTCATTACGGGTCCCGCGGCGGTGAGTTCCTATGTTCAACTACTAAATTACTCAAAACTCGAAAGCTGGCACGATGTCCACTCGCGTACATAACATAATTTGTCCCCTGAGCCTCAGGCCGTTGGCAGAAAGTCTTCTATTATATATTTTTATATACGAGACTGGCGTAAAGTGACAGCTGTGCTGTCGCGTTTCGTGCGGTGTGTAAGTAGCCGGTGGCCCATGGAGGTGGGAGGAGAAAGGAAGGCAGCGCATCTGTATA
>LUGF01042049.1:162750-176924 GCA_001625245.1 Calycopis cecrops
AAAAAAAAAATTATATAAACAATATATTTTTTATAGTATAAGGGGGTTAGCGATTAGTGGGCCTTTTATCATCTTTACTTTTTAGAAATATTACACAAATGTTAAAAAATACAGGTGTAATGCGTGTGCAAACAAGTTTTTTTTTGGTAAAGCAGGAGAATGCCTTTACGCACACCACACAGGAGCCTGGGTGGCTCAACCAGGTACAGTGTCTGGATCGCAACCGGGTATGCACTACCGACTAAACCCCTTCTGTTGCCTTCAGCCGCTTGAAATGAATGGCCCCGGATCTTCAAGCAACAGGATTCCTCCAGCGACAGGCTGTTTTAGGTGAAAAGGCCAGACTGCGCCTCCGTTGGGGACTGTCAAGCAGCCTTTGAACGGTGCCTACTCCAACGTCGGAACCGTGCAGTGGGATCAGGTTCCCATCCCGACCTCTAGTCCCAAGGTTCCAAAGGAGCACGCTACGCCGGTCGTCCTAATCCATGCCGCCATCTGCTGATTCATGATGCAGCTCAGGTGCAGATTTTACATTGTCGCATCAATTTACTCGAGAATACATTGTACTGGTATATTGCTGAGAGTGTATCTCTTTTTATTTTTAACGGGCTTGGCCTACCACTCTTTCCCCTCGCTGCTGTGTCACTTGGATTAACAGCGGCAACCACAACGACCATTTGATATGATCTCAGGGAGCCCGATGGAAAAGCTAAAACTGTTCCAATTTCCCTCCCCAGATAAAGCAGGAGACAGTAAAAGATTGCAGTGACTTATACAAGCCAAGAAAAGAGAGCGCATCCAGGTGAAGCCTAGCTGCTATGCACCACGGAGATATTTAATTCTCTCTCCCTTTCTCTCTCGTTACTGAAATCGTTGAATTACCAAACAACAATGTAACATACAAGTTCTATTTCACGTGCAAGTTACCGCGTAGTTGTTTGTGATGCAGCTCAGGTGCCGATCCGATATTGTCGCATCAGTTTACACGAGAATACATTGTACTGGTTTTGCTGAGAGAGTGTGTAAATCTTACAAGTGTATGATCGAATTTCCTTTTTTGCTTGAAGATGGGTTCTATTCTTGATGTTTTCTCTTTAAAAACGAATTACAGCCTGAAGTGAGAAAAAATACAGGATCAAAGTGGTGAAATATAGTAACTAATAGTGCGCAATTCCTTTTCTGCGCTTTACCGAAGAGCAAACAAGCAGGCGGAGGCATGGTGGACTAAGGTGTAAATACTAGTAGCTTTTCGTAGCTATACATACTACACATATCTTCATCAACATTGGCAAACATAATTGGCAAAACTTTTATGATGCTTTTATTTACAACTTGTATATTCGTGCCCTCTACAACAGCTGGGTTTTAAAAAGGAAAATAGTTCTATAGAATTCCTGAGAATGTTTTCAGTCTAGTAGTTTTGAAACTTATTGGATAGAAAAAAACAAATATCAAAGTATGGATTGATCTTACCAAACGTCAAAATTTTGCGGATCAAAATAAATAATGTTGTAATTAAATCAATATTATTTATTTTGCTGTATAAACAAAAAATATAATAAGGTTTTGGAGGCTTTTGCCAGGTCCCATTGTGACGTCACGAGCACCCCATGACAGCCGGGGCGCCAGGGCTTCAAGGGCGGGGGGGGGTCTAGTGGCTCTAAATTCCATTCATTTCAATGTAACGGTCGCTTATTGATATTAATGGAATATCTAACAAGGGATAACCTCTGCTCACAATGAATACACTATTCAATACTAAATAAATACGTAACATATTTTATAGTATCAGGGAGCAAGCAAGTGGTCTGAGACTTTTGTTAGTGCTCTTCTACTGCTATTCATGATACTTAAATTTATTACCTTTGGTATCTTTGCAGTTTCTTTGAATAGATGCGTATTGTTAACATAATGTGGTTTATTTATGGCTGAAAATGAGTAGGCAGGAAACATCTGTTAATGACAAATTTTAGCGAATATTTTATCGATAACTATTAAATCGAGGAAACTCAAAAAACCCTTTTTCAAGATAACCGAAGGCTTCCGCAGAAATGTGCTAGTTTATACATAATTATAAACTTTGTGCTACAACCTTTAAACAAGGTTGATACAAGCGAGAGGCATTAAATTAAACCACATAATATGCTATAAGTGCCTACAGTTGATCCGAAACTATAAAAAAAAGTTTACGGCAAGTATACGAAAATAGTTTACTCAAACATGTTAAATAGCAAAACTATCTAATCATGCTTTGTAACGAGCGGCTACAACTCGCACGGGGTCAATGACCCCGGCTGGCTAGGGTGGCCAGGTGCTCGATCAGCTGATGATATAGTGTGTACGACCTGAGTAAAAACTTTAAAAAATTTCTGTGGCAAAACTATTTCTCCGATTGATCTGATTTTTGTTGTGTGCCCTGGAAGTGATACACTAAACATTATGTGGTTTTATTTAATGCCTCTTGCTTTTATCAACCAACAAACTGACAAGTGAGTCATTCTCATCACTACAGTACTCGATTCGTTTCAGTTTTTGTCATAAATTAAATAATTTCTTTTACCAACTTATCCTTCAATTACAGAATACGTTGATGATATAATGTTAGAGAGAGAGAGAGAGATAGAGTTTCATAACGGCAGACAGGTCATCAATTAGATGGTGCATAAAATTATTTACCCAGCGAAATATCAGCAATGTTAGAGGCAAACAAAATATGTACATCGACTCAGTATGTACGTAGCTTAAGCAAAGTTCCTTGACAAACCTCGGAAGGGCGGTTTTGCTATTAAATCGTAACCTTATTGTTCATCCCGGGGGCTCAATAAATCATATCGCGCCGAGATGACCCGACCAAAGCTCGTCTGTTTATATCGTTTTCATTATTTATACTCATTTATATTAGACAGATTTCATCATCAGCATTAACATGAAAACAAAGAAAACGGCCAAGTTCAAGTCGGACTAACATTCCGAGGGTTTCGTACCAGCGATAAGTATCTCAGCGAGGGATGAAGTGAACCACACAAGCAAAGATATGCTTGTCTTTTTATAAGCTACGTTATCTATAAAAACTTATGACCTTATATGAGTTTACAAAAATATACTTACGGTTCCCCCTGCACACATTTTGTATGGAACAAACTATACATATAAGTTGGGAATGATTTCTTCTTTATTGCGTTGACTTACATGTATAATTGTTTCAATGCATTAAGAGGTAACAGAACTCAGTATTTGACACTAATTTCAGCTTGATCCTTTCACTGGGTTCCGGGAAAATGATCTTGACAGACGTACAGAAAGACGGACGTGAAGGTGAGCCAAGCGCAACCTCCGTTTTTCTCTTTGAGATATAGAAGACTGAAAAAATAATATATTTTATTAAGAGCAGATTAAGATTTACACATTAATCTTTCTCGCACGAAAGTCAATCGACATTAAAAAGCGCTGTAATTTTGTAGGATTTTAATGAGACACTAAAGTAATAAAAACAACTAAAAGCTATAGTTTTCTAAGTGATTATATACGAGTGTTAAACAGTGGCGATTTTTAGCTTGGTTCACATAGGGGGGCATATTTCATGACTACCGACGCCCATAGACATCCGCATAGAGGCTATATAAATGCGCTGCCCTTCCTCCTCCCACCTCCATGGGCCACATTGTCGCGTTTTGTTCAGCTTTTAAGAGTTAGTATGACACAAATCGAGGAAAATTGGGCAGAGGAAAATAATTACTTCGGATATTGATAACACCTATAAGACTCCACTTGTTGTCGAAATTCTTTAAGGTGTTTCAAGGCGAATTTTTTTAAAATTTTTTTTTGAATTTTTGATATGTTATAAAGAACCAAATCTATAATGTAATTTTATTCCTTAAAAATTAATCAACGACTGGAATTTCGAAATCTGCAGACGAAAAGTATCTTAAGTAAATAAGCGTTTGATAATTAAATATCTGTTTCCTTGTTACACAAAGTTATTTCATTAAGATAAATCTCAGATCTGCAGGAAACGAAAAGTCGGGAGTTATCTTGTTTCATAAAATGCGTCAAGTGTTTCAAATGCCGCGTTAAATTAAACGTCTAATTACTGACAACTGTCAAAAATGGTTCGCTGATTACGAAACAGAAGGCAGGGTCAGCAGTGAAAACTTTGCTTCGTAAAATATTAGTCCAACTTATAAATTATGGTAACATAGCCGCGCCCCGCGGTTTCATCCACTTAAATTTCGATGGAAAATAGAAAGTTATCCCATGGCGTCTCATATGAACACTTTTTCAGGATGAAAACTATTCGATGTGTTAATCATAATTACTCTCTATGTGTGTGCCAAATTTCATGAAAATTCGTTAAGCAGATTTTGCGTGAAGGAGTGCATACATAAAAACTTTCGCATTTATGATATTCCTTGAGTAGTACCCTAACTAGTACCTCATTAAAATCACGAGAAATATGTTTAAGTTTGGTTGGCAATCCAATCAACAACTAAAATAACTAAGCGGAACTTAATCAAGGAAGCACTTTTCTAGGATTTAAGTTTTTATTAAGCAAAACTTTTCCAATTTATAATCTAAGTTAGCAAGGTCCGGAGAAATTGAAGAGTATTATTTTTAGGAAATGGGATTTTTTCTATCTTGCCTATATTATGACTGAAAAGTTATCTTTATTAAACCCTTTTATAGCTTTAATACATACTAGCTGCTCCCCGCGGCTTCACCCGCGTTAATTTCAATCCCGTGGTAAATAGAAAATCATCCAATGGCATCCCGTAGGAAAATTTTTTCGGGATATAAACTATTCTATGTATTACCACCAAGTTACCCTCTACGTGTGTGCCAAATTTCATAAAAATCAGTTCCGCAGTTTTTGCGTGAAGGAGTAACAAACAAAAAACAAACATACAAACTTTCGCATTTATAATAGTAGGATATGTCGTGACTGATTTTGTAGTAAATTGTCGCTATAAATTATAAGAGAAATAGAGAAAATAACGATTGATGTGTTTCTTAAGTTCACCGTAAATATACGGTAGAGTTGGCTATGAACACCAAAGAGTTTTTTTAGTACTAACGGGAGATACGAAAATGACAATATAATTATATAAAAGTTAATTGAGCTACGTTTGTGGGGCTTTTTTTGTCGAAACTCGAAAATAATGAAGTGAGTCATATTTTTCGTGCGTTATAATTTACCTAACTAAAATTTACTACTTAACTAAAATTTACCTAGCATTTCTACTTATCGGCATTGCATTACTTAGACAAAAAGTTAATTATTCAGACATACGGAGAGACGTTCCGTTTTTTTGTGGAAGCACGAAATCATAAAAATGCGGTAAATGTACGTTACTAACTTTTTGCTTTTTGTTAAAATTAGCCCTAGAAAAACTATTTCAGGGACCTTATTTTATCGATTCCCGCCATTTTGAATATTGATCCGTCTCCATTTTACTATTTGTTTGTGTAGATGTTTATAGGAAGGAGATATTTGCTTATTTTTTATGATATCACTATGAAATTTAAATAAAAATATTCGTTCAGCTGTTACGTGAGAGTAACAAAAATACACACAAGCTTGCATTTTATCCACTACTCGAAGATCGGTATGTCTCAGTTACTAACTGAAGTATTAAACCTGTTAAAAGTAACGTTTTATCGCGAGAATTTAATCATTTCGTGATGAAGCTGTAGGAGTGAGAGTGTGTTATGGAAAACGGGTGTCGGCATTCGAGCACGCAGCCATAAATAATGGGCTCTGATTTGGGCAACCTTTGTAATGTGGCGCGTGTAACGATTAAGAACATAACTATGTAGGACCTGGGATTAGCACATACAAGCATATTCAGGGCTGTCAGAGCTTATACTCGTCATAAACAAAAATCTCGTGTCACGATGTATGTACTCTCTAATCTCCGAAACTAGTTGACCGATTTCAATGGACCGACGGAGTGTTTGAGGTCAGGTCATCAAGTTTGTATAATCACAGATTGTGAGCCTGGGTTTGATTTCGTTCGCTCGGTTACGCAACAGATGATACTCTAAGGCCTTTTCATCGATTATTTCGGGGAGCGGAGTGGCNNNNGGGAACGGCGCGGGCGAGCTACCAGTGATGGTGCACTCTAGTCCATAGAACTAGTAGAACAGTAATTAACCAGTTATGTGAAGAATATAGTCAAAGGTACACTCATTGTGATGTAGTCGTATAATGTGTGTCTGTGTGTCTTCATTATTTCGATAAAACTCTTATTTTGTTTGCTCTATAGTAGAATTCACTTCTTATTTTCCCCACAATAAAACGATTGTCGGCGTTGTTTAGATATCTCATCCTCACTCAATTGCTCTTTATTTAATTAAACAAACGTATAAAATTTGACCTAGAATTTTGATTTGGAAAGTGTCATTAACAACATTTTTAAAGCTGTACAAAAGCGTGAATATGGCTTAAAACAATTAGCATGGGAATTGAAAAAGGCACATTAACATAAACCGTTGCACGCGATTCGAGTGGCTGCCGCACTGCGACCAGTTATTGATCACGCACTCGGATTAGGCCTCGTTTGGCTTGTAGGTACACGTATCGTGTTCATAAGCCCGCTAAATTCTTACGCGATGTGTAGAATTTGACAAATCTAGTTTATAGTCAATCTAATAAACTCCAACTTGTCGTTCCCTGTGAAAAGATCACATAAATGACTTGAATTTTATTAAAAAATAAAAATATACATTCAAGCCATATCCTTTAGGAAATTTCGAGCCACGATCATTGAGTTGATACAATATAGGTACATCAAGTTGCTTCATATTTTCAACTGTAAGGGAACATGCAAGATTGACCCGTAAGGAGCTTGAATATAATGTGTTGTTTTTGTTTTTATTTTTTATTTCCTCCGATGTCGACAAAAACGGTTTTTTCAACATCGTATAGCTCTACATTCTGATTTATTCAAGTTGTAAAAGAGAAGCAATTTATTGTTAGTATAATACTGATTATGCTACATAAGTAAATGATTATACTCACCTTACTCTAGTCAAAAGTAAGTATCTAACTTAGTATAAACTACAAAATATACCCCCCAAACAAAATCTACCTTAAAAATAAATTGTTTAACAGGTGTCATAAATCAAAGGCATCGAATAAGTCTATTCATGAAACACATTCATTACATTCTGCTGTACGCTGTCGCTGTAATTGAGAGATTACAAACAATGTCCAGGGCACACGCCATTTACTAAATTTGCAATTCAAACGACCGTCTACGGAATGTAGGTACTTGCAATCGCCTTTTGATTAATTGGACAACTGCTTGTTTTGTTTCGCTCGAGTTGTTCAAAAACTACTTTTTTCTCACTCCTCTCCTGGCTGCTGGCAAACCACAGTACACGCGATAGCATAACTAGTCTGGCAAAAGATAAAGTTTCTCGCACGTCGTGTCGAATGACTTAGACTACTCTTTATATATTGGAATGCAATTACATTGGTAATTAAATGAGTCATCTGGTGGCACTATATGTAACAAAGAAGAATTTAATTAGTAGTATATACAATTTGTGTTGTACTATCATAAACAATATCCGAGAAGCAAAACAGAGTATTACGTCCTGATGCCTTGTGCTAACAGCCGCAACTTGTAATGTTAATAAATTTGTACTGAAAGCAATATTAATATTTTGCTTTGCAATGTTAATATAAAAGTAGAGATCTTAAGCTAAGTGTAATGCCAAAGGTAAGCGTACATTGGTGCAGTTAATGAAAAAAACAATTTAAAGTATAAATGAAATTGTTTTAAATCAATAAATACAATATACACTTAGATCTGTATTAAGTACAGTAGTTTTTAGTTGAGCTGTCCAAGTCTTGCTTGTTTTACTTTGACAATATCAAGTATCCTGCAACAAGTATAGCTTAAACCCATATTAAAACGGTAAAAGTGGCAAGTAATGTCGTGTCTCCATATAGTGTATCAAGTAAATTGTTTTAAGCTTTCACGATTTGTATTCATATTTGTATACTGTAAACGGGACTTAATCGCGTTATAAAATCGAAGTATTTACCTCGATTCTCGACGTTTCGGCCGCAATGCAACGACCGTGGTCACGAGTAGAATCGAGGTAAATACTTCGATTTTATAACGCGATTAAGTCCCGTTTACAGTGTATCAAGTAGTTCGTCATTATGTGATTCACTGCATGTATAATCTCGATCTATTTTCAAGTTGAGTTAATTTCGATATTACTTATTTGATGATCTATCTAACAGCCCAGTGTATATAGTATTATGTGCTTATGTTTATGTGTAGACACAATTTCCATATTTATTCTGTTGTTTTCCTCACCAAATAGGACGTTAGTCTGATACTACCTTAACGATAGTGACACTTTCTAATATCTATCTCTAGATTAACAATCTATCTATCTCATAACATTTTGGTCGAACTCCGAAAGCACTTCCGGGACCTCACAACATGCAAAAAATACGCTTACCACTAAACAAACAAAACTCTCAAACCGTGACAAATATACCCTAGATAATCAACAAGATCTTAGATAGACTAGTTTTAATCTCAGCTAGACTACAGTTTTCTTGTAAGTGAAGCTCAAATCGGGGAACAGAAATGTTGCGGCTGGAGCGGTCGTAAATCAGAGAGGATGAGCCCTTACAGCGTACCTTTGAGGTACGTGAAAATCACTCCAGAGGTTGATTGCCTATTTATCAATAGCTTTCTGAAAATCTTCTTACGAGCCTCATCCAAAACATTAACATTACGATCTTACTTTATTTTTTACTAAGAAGCAGAGTATTTTGGTGACTACTGACAACGGAATTTCACAATTCGCGTGAAATGTGGCGTAGCTTTCACTTAGCTGCGGTAGTATGTGAGTAAAAGGTACCTCCTAGGTCGTGCCGACCGGCTTTGGCTGTAATGCACAATAACAGTACCTCTAGCTCTGAAGTAATAGTAGTTTATGCAACTGTCGTAAAATGAAGGGTATTAAAACACGAAGGTAATTTTTTGAAACGAGCGAAGCGAGTTTCAAAATAGTTAACGAGTGTTTTAATACCCGTGTTATATGCAATTGCATACACTACTTTATCTTCACTAATGCAATTAATCAATTAATAAAACATTGCGAAACATTCAATTCAAGCGTACGTGTATTATCGAACTGGCCGCCATTAAAATCTAACCAATGAGAGCGCAGCTGCAGCGCGCGCAGAGCCAACCAGGAGCGAGCGCGCACTGTTAAGGATTTCGACATAAGGCTCTCTCACCACTCACTCTCTCTCTCTCGCTCTCACACAGTGTTATAATGAGATTTTACGATATCGATTTAGATATTACATCATCATGTCAAATTGCTTAAATTGAGTTTTTGTTGCCTGAGCTATAACAGTAGTTATTATAAGTCAAGTATTGAAAACATAAGTAGAATGTTACAACATTAGTGTAGATAAAACAATTTAAGGACATAGTATAATTTTTGGCCTATCAGTCGCATTTTGTATCTACTACTATACTACTACAGCTACGGTGGCGTAGAAAATGATATTGAAGTTAATGTTCTCTCAAGTATATATATTATAATTTAAATATAGCCCTTTTAAATTAAACTTCAATATTGTATTTTATAGATCGGAATATTT
This sequence comes from Calycopis cecrops, assembly GCA_001625245.1. Lineage (NCBI taxonomy): Eukaryota > Metazoa > Arthropoda > Insecta > Lepidoptera > Lycaenidae > Calycopis > Calycopis cecrops. Next base: position 172,394 of record LUGF01042049.1, read on the forward strand.
TGATTTTTGATTAAAACGTGGGATTTGAGTTTAAATAACTAAATTCTTTCAATCTCGCTTTTCTCAAAACGCGTACGGAAAAAGGGTAAATTGCTAGTGTTAAATAATTATACTTGGAGTGTCCTAAGGGAAGGCTTAAAATTAACGATGTATATATTATTAGGCAGAGATTTCCCTACAGGCAAATAAGGTGTTTCACAGGGGAGAGAAATTTAGTTACGCTATTATTTTCTCTATTACCTTGTTTAATTCTAGAACCTTTATAGTATATTAGTTACATTAAATCGAAGTTGCTTTATTATTTTAATTTTATGGTATAGGGGGGCAAACGAGCAGTTGGAGCCATTTTCATGACTACCAACGCCCATAGACATTCGCATAGAGATAAACAGATGTGTTGCCCTCTTTCCTCCTCCAACCTCCTTGTCTACCGGCTACTTACGCACCGCACAAAACGCGACAGCACAGCTGCAACTTTACGCTGATCGTATAAGCGAGAGGTTTCTATTACATAACATTACGTAACTTTATTTTTATGATAACTTAGTTACTTATTAGCTTGCTACTGCCCTTAAAACATACTCTGGATCTTATCACAGGAAATATATTGGTACTAAAATGGCAACACCTGATTTTTAGGGTTCCGTATCTCAAAGAGAAAAAAACATAACCATAGTATCGCTTTGTTGTCCGTCTGTCTGTACGTTTGTCAAGACCTTTTTCTCTAAAACGCGTGAAGGGATTAAGCTGAAGTTTTTGTCAAATACGGAGGTCAGTTACATCTTGATGCCTTGAAAAAATCACACTTCTAAGTTAACGCAATAAAAAGTTATAGCCAATTATGCACAAATTTTGTATGAAAACGTACTTTGTCGAAAACCAAAAAATTAACGGGTACTTTCCGTTGACCTGGAGTTGTGAAATTTGGCAAGAAGTAAGAACTTATAACAAATATAAAGGAATAAATCTGAAAACTAGTAAATTATATGTAGATCATTGCAAACAACTTATAACTGTAATTTGTTGCCTACTAAATGTGTGTTAGCAACCGCTTATATACGTTTGTCAACTTAAACGGCAGGCGTAAAGTTACAATAATTGAAAACCATGCATTACGTTTGGATTGGAACCATCGGTGTCCGAGTCGGGCTCGCACTTGGCCGGTTTTTATTGTATGTAGAGGCCAACGAGCAGTCAAGCCTCTTTATGACTATCGACGCCCACGGAGATCCTCATAGAGAATTTACATGCATGTTGCCTTCTTTCATCCTTGAGCCCCTGCATGGGATGCATGCATGCACTCCGGATACTGATGCAACGCACAAACACTACAACACCACTGCAACTTACGTCCGGTCGTTCAAGTCTAATTTGACCGCAATGCAGCATGGCACTAACTGAATTCGATATTAACTACCCTTTCCCTTCAATGTGGCTACGGCTACTCGTGAACCGCACGCAACACGACAATATAGGCTTACTTAACTTTACGTCACGTCCATGGTCCGTGTCGAACCATGGTCATTGTCAGTCCACCCGTGACCATGATTGGTCTTCAGAACTTCAGAAACATCGAGCTTGTAAAATCCTACTATCCTACTAATATTATAAAGGCGAAAGTTTGTAAGGATGTTTGTTACTCTTTGACACAAAACTACTGAACGGATTTTCATGAAACTTTAGAGTAATATAGTTTTCATATCAGAATAACATAATAAGTTAAAAAATAAAGGGATTTTTGAAGTCCGAAATTCACACGGGCGAAGCCGCGGGCGGAAGCTAGTCCCTACTAATATTATAAATGTGAATGTAAGTTTGTTTGTTACGCTTTCACGCCAAAACTACTAGACCGATCATTATGAAACTTTGTACACATATTCCTGGAGGTATTAGAAATAACATAGCATACTTTTTATCCCGAAAAAATGTTCCTGAGGGATGCCATGGAATGATTTTCCACGATATCGAAATTTACGCGGGCGAAGCCGCGGGCGGAAGCTAGTAATATTATAAATGCGAAAGTTTGTGTATTTGTTACTCTTTCACACAAAAACTACTGAACGGAATTTCATGAAACTTTACAGGAATATAGCTTTCATATCAGAATTACCTAATAAGTTAAAATGTATAGGGATTTTTAAAGTACGAAATCCATGTGGGCGATGTCGCGGGCGGAAGCTAGTAATTAAATAAACCGCGATAAAATCCGCTAAAGTAGTTTCATTGTGATGAGTAATGTTCGCGTAAAATGAATTTTCATAATATTTAATGCGACTCTCAACTCCATCTGAAATTCTCAATAAATTGGCGGAGAGTACTTTCAATAATTTATTCATATCATCGGCTTTTCGGGATTCTGCAGCACTCACGATGTTCCCCTATAGGAGACTTCTTATTCATGAATTTCTAATTCCTGAGGAATGTCTCGACGTCGCCTGTTGATCAAAAGGCGTTATAAGAAATTGATGTCAAATATACTTAATGTCGCAAATAAAATCCTCTCTAATAAATGTCTTTTTATTATTTTGGCATAAATAATTTCGAATTTATTTCTTACTGTCCGTTTTGAAAATTATAAATTTAGGTACATAAAGCGCTCATTATCATGACCTTTTTGCCTACTGGTACCCTTTACTGGTGGCCTTTTGGTACCCCAGTACCAAAATCAAGTTCGACATACGCATCTAGTGTTACATAATATGCTAAACCATATTTTTTCCAGGCACCAATGTGCTAATCCACTACTGACAAATCCGTGCCAAATACGCCCTTGGCATATAAACAGGTACTTATCTACGACTATCCGCGTATATAAAAAGCATATCCTATCCACAAACATGACAATATATTTTTGTACTAATTCAGTACAGGATACATAATTACATACTAAACATATTTTAGTTATTCACGTATAAAAAGGTATTTGTTTTCTGCGTGTACTCGTACATCAAACAGACCGTGATATTGCGCCGCACTCGCGTACCCAACGCTCGACACGATTTTTCCATTTATATTTATCCAGCCCATGATTGATATATTTCGTATTTGTACAAAACTATTATACAACTAGTATTTGCAATCAATCAATCTCTCATTTGGTCAGATTTTATTTATTTTCCGGCAACACGGAGGGCTAATTACCTATATAAGAATAGTCAGCTTAATATACACCCGTTACAACTAATTAGGGATTATCACATTTGAATCTGCTTATACCCAAATAAAATGTTTATGTATGAACGAATCGCTCGTGATCTAACCTCGTCCTATCGACTTATGTAATGTATCAAGTATTAATAATTAATTTGTACTGTACATATTAATATAAATAATGGGGCAAAGTACCTGCAATGCGAAAATTATTCGTCAACTCAACTCTTAGACCCGAATTGATGCCAGTAGCCAAAACGAGCCCTCTGGGGGGAGAAGACCGATAGTAATAATTGTAATATAATTTATCAGGTTCTTATGCATTGCTTTCATAAACTGTAATTGTAATTCATGTCCATACATTATTATTTATTACTTATGCCTATATATTATATGAGTATGTAGAGGACATTGCTTCTAATTTTCTTAATTTCCAGTATTGTATCTAAATTTCAGTACATTTTTATTTTTGTCTCACCCTGAAGATACACTTTGGCGTGTTCCTAGAATGGTTAAGATCGGGGAAGATTCTATATTGGACTCCAGAGTAGTAAGAAATGATTATATAATAATAATCAGTCCCTTATAATCTCTTATTTCAGTAAAAAAACTTTGAAAACGCCTTGCAACCAAACTTCCTTCTTTATTAAATTTATCAAAAATTATCTTGTCCCCCTTGGAAATTCAAAAACCTTTTAAAAAGCTCTCCTGTTTATTTTTTCTTAAAAATGTTTGCCGAGGAGGTGGCACGACAAAAATGGAGCAGCTTAATCATAGAATAAGAAGCCGCTAAGTGACAAAAGTTGATAACAGTCCAAGTAGGGCCGCCGCCGCAAATTACTGTTAACGACACAATCACAACTGCGGCCTTCCCGACTGTGTCTGCCTGACCTAGATATACTTCCATATATTTTTTTATCCTACTACTTTACTACCTTACAAAATAAATATATAAGTCTATTTGTATGTGGCTGTTTTTTTTTGTAGTACATGGGGGAAAACGAGAAAATGTACCGACGCCCGCATAGTTTATACACAGATGATTTGCCCCCCTTCCTAAAATTCTTCGGCCCTAATAGAATGTTCACTAAGTGATGCAGCAATGAGTGTAAAAAGGCTAAAAATAGTGATATATGACAAACAGTGTTTTGTAGTCAAGTATCTGTGGTGTGTGTGTCAGTCAGTGATCACTGATCACTGAGATTCGGGATATTTGTTGACACCAACGGATGTATAATAACTTAATTATACCCGCGCCGAGTCCTCGAGATTAGTACTGTAATTAAATATATATTAATATAATATAACCATGTAGTTACGCCGTAGGTGTCGCCACTCTAGCACTTAGTTGATGTAAATAAAAAATATACCCTCTTTTTTT